>SKCR01044879.1:0-54526 GCA_019454045.1 Zanthoxylum bungeanum | reverse complement strand
TTTTCTTAAGTTAATTTTACTTTATTATGGTTTTAAATATCAGACTTATATTTTCTGCATTTAGGGCGTTAGCCAAGTTTGTTTTGCATTATATATTGTTTAGCATGTTTTGAGAAATGATTTAGAAAATAGATGTTTTCAAATCATAGTTTTATATTTTCGAGGCATAGGGGAAAACTCACCTCAGTATATAACTTGATACAGACATGGAATTGACAGATGACATGTTGACCGGCGTAATCACACGCGTATAACGCAAGCGCACGTATCGTTCAAGTAGTATAAAAATATCGATCCCACGAGGACTTAATTCATACTGTTGTTATTAATTATTGATACTATTTATTTACAAGTATCTAATTAAAGAGAGAAGGGAATGATTGCTTTTGGTTGGTTGAATGTGAATTTGCTGAACAAATAAATAAATAAAAACACAAAAGAAAATACTAAGGAAAATAACAAAAGACACAAATATCTAGGATCATGACTCTACACAATATTATTCTAATGATGAATTGATTATCTTATATATGTGTAATAAATCAGTTTGCTAACCTGGAACACGAAGATATGCAAAAGCCTATGTCGATTGTCAGATACAAATACCCAAAATATCCCAACTAATCATATTCATATGTTAACCAAATTACCTGAATTTATTAAGGTCAAGTTCCAATTATGGTTACCCCCGCCCGACAGGTATATTCCTATCCTGTAAGGAAATCTATCATCAAAGAAGATCGTGAGCTATTGAATCTAAGGATGAAACCTAAAATCTCTTTTCCAAGTTCATTTTAAGTTTACCACATCAATCTTATTGGTGATCAGGAATCAAGAAGCATTAAGCTGAAGACTCAATAAACAAACTAAAGAATTACCCATTATAAAATTAAATCAATTATTAAGCTTATGAATATTGTGTTTCATCATTTCCCTAGGATAAAAAGACAATGTTGGGGTTAAAGGATCCACATTTAATATTTCAAATCTAGGAATCTCACTTATTATAATATATATAAATTATTTTATGTTCTGTTTTCTCATGAATTAAAAATGTAAACATTTAAAACCAGCCATATATGCGGTAATCCATTTAGTCCAACTACACCAGCCATATAGGCGGTAATTATCTGTCACATAAAGACCAGTCATATAGGCGGTAAAGTAATTTATATTTAGACCGACCATATAGGCGGTAATAAAGTCTGCCATTAATTAATCCAGTTAAATTATAATTTAAATATTATAATTAAGTGAGATTAACCTAGATAATTATATTAAATGTTTCACATTTTACCCCAGCGGAAATTTAACTGCAAAACATAAAAGTAAATAAAAATAAAATACTAAAATTAAAAATAAAAATAAAAATAAAAATACATAATTTAAATATTACAAATTTTTACAAAAATAGATGCAATCCTTAAAAGTCTAAGAAAACCCTAAGGAAAGCACGAAACAAATGAGGTGCAAATGAGCTTAATTTATAGGAAATTTGATCCTTCACGCATCGCGATGCGCGCATGCCCTACGCATCGCGACGCCGACGTGTACGCAGGAAGAGGACGCAGTTGGCAGCTGGCGATGACGTGGCACGCGGTTTCTATCGGTGCAATGAAATGTTGACATGTGGCACGCGGCAGAATTCGGTCCATTGAGATGCTGACACGTGGCGGACTATGATTGGCTGTTGGTGACATGGCTAGACGTGGCAGATGACTCGGTATTGCAGCTGATGTGGCGGACACGTAGATGACACATGGCAGACACGTGGCACGCGGTGGATGCGGTCGAATAGGAAGATGACACGTGGCACGCGGAGTGTCGGCACCATATGATTGTGACAGGTGGCACGGCGCATGTTAGCAGATCTGTTCTGATTATGACACGTGGCAGGCGCATGTTAGTAGGCGGCGCACGTTACCGGCGTATTTTAGCATCAGCGCATTTTAGTAAACCACTCAGATTTTGACACGTGTCCCTGCGTATTTTAGTTAAACATCGGCGCACGTTAGCGGTCGCGACGCAGGCTGCGCGTCGCGACGTGCCAAATTACTATTTTGTCCTTTTTTACATTTTTTTTTCCCATTTTAGCCCTGAATTGCTTCCAATGCTTCCCAATCTTTATTTATCTGCAAAACAACACAAAAACACATCAAAACGTTCATAAAACCCGAGAAACTTAACAAGATATTAGGTTAAATGAGTGGGAAATAGTGATATAATTACCACTCATCACACCCCCAAACCTAACATTTTGCTAGTCCTCGAGCAAAATAATAAAATATAATATAATAAATCATTACACTAAGCCACTTTCGTAGGGATCACAGTTGCATTTAGCGTATGCAACAAGCCTTTAAACCCCTAGGTGTCCCTAGTGGATGAGTTGTAGTCTCGTGAGGGCTTACAGTGACGATACCCACAAACGTCAAACTAATGCACACAAAAGCAAAAATAAGACTAATGCACACAAAAGTAAAAAGACAAGAGAGAAGAAAATAAAATAAAATAATAGATATATAAATAACATCCTCAGAGAATGTCTAGCATCAAAGTTAGAGGAACCTTCAAAATTCATATTTCAACTAAAATCCTTTCTTTTGAACAAAATATCTAAATCAGATTCAAAGTGTGTGTGTGAATAATTCTGCAAACAGCTTCGATTCTAAGTTGTCAACTAGGTGATTTCGTTTCAACTCTCAGTAGTTAATGGGTCAAACCAACCTGAATATCTAAAATTGTTCTGTCTACTACAATCAGCGCATGTGAGGTATGTGATTTTTCTGATTTTTTTATTTTATTTTTTTTATTTTTATACAACATCTTTAATCCATGTAGCAAGATTTAGGCCAATGACTCCCAAACCAGATGATTTAGGGCTCTAGGTGTTAAAACACCCCTACGAACTTAATCACTCGGATCTCGGATGTTTATTAAGCTAATACAAATTTTCCCGTTTGATACGAACTATCAATGCTTACTGAGGCAAGATGCCCGGTTACTAAGTACTTGCTTGGTTTAGTTTAAATTTTTTCTTACATACCCCACATATTAAATAATTGTAGACAGAAACATAAACTCAGGCAAACGGTCATTCATCAACCACCGATTATTTTAACTAGTCACTTTGTTAATTCCTTAGTATCTAACTGTTTACAAAACTATTTTTTAAGTGCGTACGAGTCTAACCTAGATATAAAATTCAAAATAGGGATAAAAGTGAATTTAGCATTTATCTTTTCCTAAAACTTTTTAACTAAACAAACAATCAAATCATTGGACTTTTTTTTTCGATTTAAAACACACAAACACACACAAAATGCAGAAGATAAAAATGCTGGAATGAAAAAGCAAAAATAAAACACACGACATGCAGAAAAGAAAAATTTTGACGGAATTTTTAAAAAAATTAAAAGCAAATAACCCACACCCCCAAACCTAAATCTTGCATTATACCCAATGCGTTACAAAAGAAAATTAAAAAGAAGGGAACAATAATACCTGAGTTTTTCAATCATCAGCCTCCTCCTCCTCGCTGTCGTCCTCTGGTGGGTCGGGAAATTCCGGAACATCAATGTTCAAATGGTGAGCCATTTTTTGAAGCACTTGACCCATGACCATGTTATATTAAATTATGAAATCCACACGAGATCCCAGCCGCTCAACTTGTCGAGACATGGTACGACAACGCAATGGTCGCGGAGTTGTGTGAGGTTGAGGTGGTTGTTGTGGGTGTGGTGCAGGTGCAGAAGATGGTGATCTGGAATTAGTATGTCTCTATGTACGGAGTTGTTGGATGATTCGGGCTGTTAATGCAGTCATGTGATGCATCAGCTCTTCTCTCGGGTCAACGGGGACCCTGGCCAATGTGCAGAGTGAAAAAATCAAATGACAGTATAAAAGGCCCGCCTGTGCTGACCTTCCAGCCCAAACTATAATGGTTGCAATCAGCTCACCAACATTAATTGAATAGCCCTCCAATAAGCAGTACAACAAGATCATCTGTTCCTTTGTAACATAAGAGATGTGGGTCCCAGGCAGTAGTGTTCGGGTAAGGAAGTGGAACCATACCTTAGCTTCATGTTTCAGAGACTTAGAACTCATCTTCAAATATTCCCCGCTGCTACTCATTTCCCACGTAGCATTGGGGATACACAGGGTCTCGGTCAGGTGAGTGATATCTATCTCTTTCTTTACCGCCGAATACTCATCGGCTTTAATGTCAGGTAACCCATAAAATCTATTGATGGTTGTAGCGTCAAATGTCACTTGTTGTCCTCTTACCATCACCAAATACGCATGATGGTCGGGAGCATTAGCGTAAAACCTATTGATGGTTGTAGCATTAAATGTCACTTGTTGTCCTCTTACCATCACCACATACGCATGATGCTCGGGAGCATTAGCGTAAAACTCACGTACAATAGAGACACAAGCGGGGCGGGGCTGCTGGCAAAGCTTTTGCCAGTGCCTTGTTGCAATAACCCTATCAATCTCAGGGAACAGTCTGAGGTTTATTTCAAAACCCCTCTCCATAATAGCTACCTTGTGGGAAATTCCCTTATCAAATCTTTTCTTTGCGTCTGCCGAGATAAATTTAGTAGCATCAAAACTAGGTCCAGCAGTCGCTGTGGTCCTGGGTCTCTTGGATGCCATTTACAGTTTCAAATTTTTCAGAAAATTAACAAGGTTCGATCTAGAAACTCGAATATCCCCAAAATTCAACCTAAAACTTTAACACTTCAAATTTTTCCTTTTTACCCTGCTCCCCCAATTCTACAGAATTTTATCAAAACCGCAAATCCTATGGTCACAATCAATACTGTTTCTCCAAATAATCACAAGCCACAAATTACAGATTTACAACCTCAAATCTTTATCGTTTCACTGTCAAACCACAACAAATTCAACTTAATCTACCAAATTTTTAAGCCACAAAATCAGTTAAGTCACTACCTTTTCATGGTTATGTTTTTATAATTTTCGAAAATAATAACCAAAAATGAAAATCAAGGGAAAAATGAACCAAACCGTGATGAAGAACAGTGAATTCGGGTGATGAAGATAGTGATTTTGTTGGGTTTTCTAGGTCAAACCAAGATCAATTAAGCAATGAAATGTGCGAATACAATAAAGTAAAGTAACTGAAATACTCACTTTGATCGGCTTTTGCGATTCAAAGACAACAAAAATTCTGCTCCATGGAATTCGGCCAAGCTCTTTGTTGTGCTCCTTGTGTTGATCTTCAAGCTCCAAGCTTTAAGTGTTGATCCCATGCTCATAGATGGGTTTCCCTATCACATTTGAATGACCCTTTGATGTGCTAGCAATGGAGAAAATTGCAACAAAATCCCCATTTAAATCTTCTGGTTGCTCTCGGTAATTGAAGAAAATTTGAGAGAAAAATGGCTTCAAAAACCGTGAATGGAGAGAGATGGGGAGATGAGTTGTGTTGACTTAATTTTGTATTTCAAAAATCAAAATTAGATATACCAAAATTAATATTTGGTACATGTCATAAATCTCACCAACTTGGAGTGTAATATAAGCCACCATCATTCCATCACCTAATATCATCACCATAAAGGTAAAAGGTTGACAAGTGATGTGACATGATGTGACTTGTGGGCCCCACTTGAATTCAAAATTCGAGTGGGCCCGCAACACATCCCGGGCTCGGGTTCGCTAATTCCGAATTAACGAACTTTTCGTTGCGACGTAATTAAATCAAATTTAATTAAATAATTATGCCTAGCAAAATTACTATTCACGTCGCTAGCGAATTAATTCTAAATTAACTCGTTTGCCCGAATTAAAATCCAATTTTAATTCCGCGTCGAAATCTAATTTCGTATAATATATCAAATATATTATTTTATCGATTAATTCCAAATTAATCGTTCTCTCTCTTTAAATTATATTTTATCCCAGATAAAATTTCTCCGCAATTAATCCTAGATTAATTTCTCTCTCTTATAATTAATCCCAGATTAATTATGTTCGAGTCATACGTCATCGATGAATCTTCGGGAAGCGACCCATGAGATCCCTGGATATGTTGGCAGTAAATCTGATCGTCGGACTATCCGAACACGTACATACCTGGTACTACATTTTTACCGATTTACAAGACATGGTTGGCTTCTAGCAAAGCACCGTGCCTACCCAATTCTCCAGAAATATTCTTAAAGGAATATGTAATCTGTATCAAGCGTAGTATACATAGTATTGCGTATTGCGATCCAGTATCGGATGTCACATGCTAGGCCTGGGGCTGGAATTGTGTCTGCCCCGTACGAAGCACATATCGGATCTCTGGTAACTAGTCTCTATAATCGGATAAACATGACCTAGTCATATTATCCCGATAGCTGCATCATACAAGAGTACCAGTTCCGTATCCTACGTGACCATCATCTCCATATGACTGAAGTGATACTTCCATCTTGACATCACACCCAATACACTATGATTCTCAATATACCCAGAAGAGGCGTACACGGAACCTGTTAAAGCCTCGGACGACCAAAACCAAAGTATATTGATTGTTGCAAGTATTAGCGATGTAAGTCTCAGGTTAAGACCAAATACACCTACCCTAATTCGGACTTCCATAGACACATAGTCATATTACCAATGGAATTCCGAGGGGTCTATCCAGAGCGAAGCTGTTTTCGTACCATCGGTAAACACAATCTCCTATTACACTTGCATAAGTATCCAATACTTAAATATATGAGAACTATGTTGTTATGCTCTCATAACACGCACAAGTGCAATACTAGTCTATTCCGCATTATTGATGTCCAATCTCGATAATACTACGACTATGGATATTTTAATGATTAAACCTTAGTGGATTAATACTGTCTCATATCTTATTAATCCGGAACTAATCATATGAACTTTTATCATTTATATATATCCCGGTAATCCAATTACAAATGATAAAAGAGCAATTTATTTTGTCACATAGTTAATTTGTACAACAACACCATGTTATGTATAAATAGTGATGCTATGGGTCATAATTGTCCAACAGATTTGTTGTGTTGGATAACCGGATCTGCCAATGGTGGAGGAATAGGTTTCGGTTGAGGTGAGATGGGAAAAACCGAGGGAGATGAAATGGAAAAATGGAAGCTTTGATGTTGTTCAAGTGATTTGATGACTTGTAGTGACTTTGGTTAATGGTTTTTGTGTTTGGAATGCCGAAATTTAGGTGATTTTTGAGAGTAAATGCCGAGAAGTTGAAAGTGGAGATGAGTAGAATGACCGGCGGCTGCTGTTTTAAGTGCAGATATCGAACACGTGTCGCGATGCACAAGTTGTTCTTGCGTCGCGACGCTCAGTTTCTAGGGTTAGGGTTTGTGTTTGGGGCTTCTGTGTCGCGACATGCAGGTCTTTCGTGTCGCGACGCATGATTTATTTTTTTAACAAAATCGAGTCTTTCGACAAATAAATCCACTGGAACGCGTATCAGGAGTTGAATCCTTACTCAGCCGTCTTTACTGGATTGACTTTTTATCCTTGCGATTTTGTCAAATTTATTCTGTGAAAATCCCGCTTGCACTGGCTTGCTTTATCTTAAAATATTACGTCTTTATTTTTCCTGCAAAAATAATACATAAAATTAAAAACTCTACAACATGTATACACAAAATAAAAATTAAAATAAAATAAAAATTATTGCATGGGTTGCCTCCCTACTAGCGCTAAATTTTTCGTCTTCAGCCAGACGTGACTGAAATCCATCTGTCAATGAGGTTTCAGTGTCGTTTTGGATGTCCGATTTAAGACAATCCCATGAGCGTTGCTTTTGAAGGGTCTCTTCCAACGATAAGGTGGCAAAAAGAATTTTGTCTCATTCCGTGCTCGTGCCACCTTTTTGATCTTTGTCATTCCAGTGGTTCCTAACAAGAAAGAAAGAAAATCATAAGGTCTTATATGGTAATTGACTTTAAAGGGAAGTTCCATTATGTCAAGCTTCTGGGCGATATCTTTAATTTGTACTCCCTAAAATAGTGATGTTTCGCCTGAATTCACTGGATCTTCAATAAGGTCAGACATTTGCTCTGATTCTTGCTCCACCTTGTTTTCAGAGATATATTTTAGGATTTCCGCATTCAATTCTTCATATGTCATCTGTGAAATGCATGCTCCATAAGTGTCAACCTAAGGATGTAAAGGGATGTCAGATTTTAGGTCTTCATCCTCTGATATGACTGACTCAAGTAGATCTTCTTCAAACATTTGTGCAATGGATGCTCCAAGATCTTCATTTTGAGGATATAGAATTCCATCCTCAATTTTTGTTGGTACAAACAGCTCTGCTTCTTCATCTTCGTCAGAATCTGAATAATAAAAATGAAACAGAGACTTTGCTGGTTTGGGCTCCTGAACTGATACCCCTGGTACTTGATACTGCTCAGCCTCTTCTTCTGTCAATGTGTCATTGTGAAATGCTTGGTACTCGAAGGCTTTGTCAGTTTCATCTGCTTCTTGAGGTATGTAGCTCTGGTTTTCTGTTAATTGTCTGATCTGATCTCTCATTCTTTGTATGGATGCTAATTGTCTTTGAATACTTTCGACTTGATTCTGGTATGTTTCAAGCATTGTATCCAACTTTTTGTCTTGTTCTTAAACCAATCTTTGAGCATGTCAACCATCTGATCTTCCTCTGATGGTTCTGGTTCTTGATGAAAATCGTAGGTAAAATGTGGATAAAATGGAAGATGTGGTTCTGTGAAATATGTTGGCACTTCGTACCTTGAATGATTCTGATAATTATGCCACTCTGAAAGGTATATGCATTGATCGCTCGGGTGGTTACCATCACATATCACACATCTCCCCATTACGTTCTGATGAGAAAATGTAGTATTGCTTGGTTCTGGCATCTAGTGATAATTAGGCTGGACTGTTGGACAATTATGACCGATAGCGTCACTATTTGTACAGATCATGGTGTTGTTGTACAAATTAACTATGTGACAAAGGAGATTGCACTCTTATCATTTGTGATTAGATCACCTAGATGTATAAATGATAGGAGGTCCCTATGATTTGTTCCTGGACGGAGAATGATATGAGACAATATCAGTCCACGAAGGATAAATCATTAAATATCCCTAGTCAGAGTATTATCGAGATTGGACATCGATAATACGTAAAAGACTAGTATTACACTTGTGCGCGTTTGTGAGGGCACAACAGCATAGTTCTCATATATTTGGGTATAGGATACTCATGCAAGTGTAATAGGAGGTTGTGTTTTACCGACGGTACGGGAAACAGCTTCGCTCTGGATAGACCCCCGCGGAATCTCATTGGTAGTATGTCTATAGGAGTCTGCAATCAGGGTAGGTGTATTTGGTCTTAACCTGAGACTTGCACCGCTAATACATACGACAATCAATATACTTTAGTTGAGGTCGTCCAGGGCTTTAACCGGTTCTGTGTACGCCAATGCTGGGTATATTGAGAATCGTAGTGTGTTGGGTGTGATGTCAAGATGGAAGTGTCACTCCAGTCATATGGAGATGATGATCACGTAGGATACGGAACTTGTTCTCTTAAATGCTCGAGCTATCGGGATATTATGACTAGGTCATGTATATCCGATTATAGAGACTAGTTGCCAGACATCCGATATGTGCTTCGTACGGGGCAGACACAATTCCAGCCCCAGGCCTTGCACGTGAGCATCCGATACTGGACAGAAACACACAATACTTCGGTATACTACGCTTGATATAGATCATATATTCCTGTAAGGATATTTCCGGAGAATTGGGTAGGCATGATGCTTTGCTAGAAGCCAACATTGTCTTGTAAATCGGTATAAACGTAGTACGAGGTACTTACGTGTTCGGATAGTCCGACGACCGTATTTACTGCCAACATATCCGGGGATCTCATGGGTCGCTTCCCGAAGATTCACCGATGATGTATGACTCGCACTATAATTAATCTGGGATTAATTCGATGAGAGAGAAAATTAATCTGGGATTAATTACGGAGATAATTTATCTAGGATAAAATATTAATAAAGAGAGAGAACGATTAATTTGGAATTAATCGATAAAATAATATATTCGATATATTATATGAAATTGGATTTAGACGCGGAATTGAAATTAGATTTTAATTCGGGCGAACGAATTAATTTAGAATTAATTCGTTAGCGACGTGAATAGTGATTTCGCTAGGCGTAATCATTTAATTACGACGCGACGAAAAATTCATTAATTTGGAATTAGCGAACCCGAGCCCGAGAGTGATTGCGAGCGCATTCGCATTTCGAATCCGAGCGCGGCACGCAAGTTATATCAAGCGTCAAATCGCTAATCGCATCAATCGTCAAATCACTTGTCACTTTGAGTGATGTGACATGACATGTAGTCACTTTATTAAAGTGACTTGATGTGAATAGTGATGTGAGTTGAAAAAGCATCTTTTGCTTTTGCTTTTGCTTTTTGACTTTACTTTTTGAAAGTAAATAAAAAGTGGTATATGATTTATTTTATTGACTTGGAAAATAAGATAATAATAAAAACATATACAAAAGCTATTATTCTCTCTCTCCTTGAGTAGTTCACGTTTTTGGAGATTTTGGAGCCAAAATTGTTCTCCCTCCTCTCACGGCTTTGAGCCAAATTTCTTCATCTTCTTCTCCAATCTTGGCTTGGGCGTGAGAAGCATGAAAGAAATCTAGTGCTAGCACACCTTGGGTTTTACAAAGGTGATAGGGTAGTGAACTTGTGTGCAAGGAATCCATTTTGAAGCTTGTAGCTTGGAGCTTTCATGGTGGGCTTCAATGGCCGATTCTAGGAGGTTCAAAAACGCCCAAAACCGAGCAGTCCAGTCCTTGGAGAAGCCATTGCCAAGCTTATGGAGAGAGCTTGAAGGCTTGTGTTCTTTGATGCATCAAATCCAATCAATGTGAGTTATGTTTCCGCCTTACTCCTTTGATGTGTTCATGCGAATTTCTTGCTTGATTTCATGATCTTGGGACCTATATTGAAACCAACAATGGTATCTATGAGCTTTGATCAAGCATGAAAAAGTTAGGGTTTGAATTGGGTAAAATCAATTGAAGCATGATTTGGTTGAATTGATTGATTAAGTATGCTTGTATGTTGATTAATTGAAGTTGTGCATGATCAATTTCAAGAAAATTGGATTGGATCAATTTTCCCCAATTCATTAGGTTGAGATTTGTAACTTGAAATTGGGTAAAATGTGTTTGAGCATGTTTTAATTAAATTGGATGTTTAAGTATGCTTAGAACATGTTTAATTGAGATTGTGTATGATCAATTTCAAGAAATTTGGTTAGATCCATTTTTCCCCAAATTTTTGGGCATGGCCGAAAATTGAGACCCTAATATCTTGGTGATTTTTTTGTTTTTTTGATCATTGGATGACTTAAAACAAATGGGTAATGTTGTTTTGAAGTTCAATTGGATTGAATTTTGATTAGGAAAATTTTTTCCCTTTTAAAGTGGCTTGGCCGAATTCTTTGATAAATTGAAATTCATTGTGTTTTTTTGATTTTAATTCATTGGATGAGTTGAATTGATTTGGGAAATGATGATTGTGGATTCAATTGGATTGAAACCGAATCGGATTGAAAAAACCCCTAATTACCGAGACTTTAAGCATGTAAATTGGGTTTGATTTTGATAAATTGTGTTGGACACTATTTGTTGTTAAAGTGCATGATTAATTATGCTAATTGATGTTTTAGAAATGTTAATTGGGTGATTAATTGTGTATTACACTTAGGTTAATTAATTATGGAATTTGGAATTTTATAAGTTAATTAATTGGGCTTGTTTTTGGAAATTGGGCCTTATAGGTTGTAATTGGGCTTTTGGGCTTTGTTGTACAAAGTTGGATTTAGGCAAAATTGGTTGGATCCAATTGGGCCAAAACCGCATCCATAAAGTCCAATTATGACTTAATGGACCTTAATTATTTAATTGGGCCTAATGGGCCAAAATTAATTTAAAGGCTTATGGGGTAACTCCCGAATTGGACTTTGGTTATCGGTTTGACCCGAGTTGACCAAAAGTCCACGCCTTAAGAAATTAATTAAAAGCCCATTGGACTTTAATTAAATAAACGTTGGACGTTAATTGGGCTTTGAGACCCATAACAATTGAATTTGGAATTTAAATCGTAGAAGGTTCGTTAATAAAAGTGTAATATTTAATTTGGAATTAAATAGTGAATTAGAATTAAATGCGTATTAAATTGGATTTAATTATGTAGTTTAATTTAATTCGAGAATTCATACTTTGAGTACTTATTCGAAAAACGAGTTTGACTCGAGTAAAAATCAAATCGTTGTTTGAACATTGGATGATCACTAATTATCAGATTAATTAATTGGATTAGATTGATTGATAACATGCTTGTATGAATACATGGTTGCGATGCATGAATAATGTATATCAGATGGATATTAGTCGGGTGGGACAATTTTGGAAATTGTAATAAATTTGATTTATTAATTGGACCTGCGTGTCCAACCTTATCACCTTTATACTCTTTGTATTCTCTTCTCACCTATTCCCCTCAATGTAAATGAGGTTTCTTTAGAAGTGTAGTGTAACGGGTGGAAGTAATACAAGTGCTAGCTTTGGAGAGAGAAAACGAGAGATTTGATCTAGGATCAATGTAAAGTATCCATCCGTATATCATTATTATTTTATTTCATATACGCTTTATTATGTGTTTAGAATGCATGTTTAAGGGTGTATGATGATGAGACCTTAACAAAGATAATAAATTGGTTGCCAATTTGCACGCGAAAAACCCTCGTTCAATATTAAGCGTCTTTCCTTCAATTGAGTGATTCTCACTCAAGATCCGAGACTGGCATTGGGTTGTTAGCCAAAGTCAAGCCCTTTGTCCGTCAAAGATGTGTTTGAATCACGAGAGTTTTGTTCCATATCGGTGTCTTGTCCAAGTTGTGGTTTGTTGGCCAAAGTCAAGACCACTTCTTGTCACTCGACATTGATTACGAAGCTTTCCATGGTCAATGGGTCGCGCTTGACTGGGATCACTAAGTTTGTTGTGCCAAAGCCAAGGCTTAGTTGATTCAGAGGAAAAAGGTTAGGTAATACATTGGATGTATTGGCATATATAAGATATATGTTTCGGACTTGGATGTCCCTCTACCGGATCTAGGAATTGGATTAGATCCAATTGATCTTAGAGATCTACCTAGTTATTTATCATACAATTTGTTTGCCAAAGTCAAGATTGTGTGATATTTAACGGGATCCTAGCCCACTAGGAAACACAGTTTCCCGAGTACTCGACAGAGGGTTAGAGGCTCGCCGAAAAATAGTGGGAGGCAAGAATTGAATTTGCAATACTCGTTCAATTACTCGCCATATGCGCTCATTCAAATTATTTCATCGTTAGATTAAATTTATGTTTCTAATAAAACTATTGGATAGTTGTTGTTTTTATATTGGACTGTATTATAGTTGATTATATATAATGGATTATATTAATCAATATTTTGAATTAATTAATTTCGATTTACACTTGATTTTATAATTGGATTATAGTAATCAATGTAATTGAGGTTAATTAATTTAAATTATATTTGATTATATAGTTGGACTATTATAATCATTATAATCAATGGTACCACAAATCGTTGATTAAATAGTTGGGCTATTAGAATCAAGATAGAAATGAAAGATTAGTGTTTAAAACATAATCCTGGGTGAAAATGTATTTAAACGACTTTAATTTTCAAATTGGGAATAATTTCGAGATGGTCTTGGAAATTAATAAGTTATTTTATTTGATAAAATAATGAATTATGCCTAAAGCTCGGAGTTAAGCAAATAAGTGGAACATGATATTTGGAATATTCATGTAATGATAACTTTAGTGCTTAATCCATTATACTTGCCATATAGACTCCTTAATTTCTTTATCAGAACTAAGGATTAGATTCTTAAAGTATGATATTGAAATTGAAGGATCTTCATAATCTAAAATTTGATTTTAGATGTAAAATATTGCAATAAATAATTCTTGGAGAATTAATGACTAATCTCAAGGAGACAAAGTCAATTTTGCAATTAGACGAGTAGCACCAGTCGCACCTTATTTCGATATTCCAAAAGGCCAAAGCTTGTGGAGTGTTGAAAATGGCAAAGGCAAAATCATTATAATCTTCTAGGAAGATAAAATGACATATCCCAAGAAGGAATTAAAGACGAGCAAGGCTCTGACTTCAAAAATGATTGTCATAATTATGTTCACAGCTAGTATTAAAATTAGATTTTAAATACTTAGTGTGGTACATAAATATGTATTGATGTTCAGAATCTGCTGTGAGCAGGATAATGACATCAATTGAGATTTATCTGTGAATTGGAAACGGGACGAAAGTCGCTGTTTTAACCGTAGATACCTGAATTTAGGAACTACCTTCGGGTATGTACTTAAATTAGGAAACTGTCATAATGTAACTAGTTTGACTAGATAAATTATCTTTATATCAGTGTCTGGCCCGCTGAGGGTGAACCTTTATATTCTAGAACACTAAAGTGTTTTATTTTATAAAGATGATATTAAGATAAACACATTAGATGTGAATAACAAAATTTATATTTTGAATATAAATGATATCTCAAATATATAACATGACAAATAAATAGCTCAAACTATTTGATCAGTTAAGAAACTAATTGTGGCATTGTTGTCTGGGACACAATTAAACAAGACTCGAATATCCACACTTTTGAAGAGTGGGTACTCGGACTGATTTGATTCCAATCAAATAAAGTCTACGAATCTAGTTTATTGGGCAAAGCGCCTATAACACTATTTACTTGGTAAAAGTGTAAGTGCCATTGATCTGTTAGCCCTAGTTCATAGTGAAGAAAGTTGGCCCATCTCTAGCAAGGCTAGATATGGATATGAATATTTCGTGACTTTTACGGATGTGGCATCGCGTAATGGTTATGTTTTTCTTTTGAAGAACATAAATCGGAAACTTTTAAGTTTCGACACGAAATAGACAAGCTAAAGTATTAAACCGTCACGGTAAGACCGTAATGAAAATACTTAAGCAGTAAGTTTCTCGTATACTTGAAAAAGTACAGTATTCTTTCAATGAGGACTCCTCCCGGAACATGTCATTTTGACGGTGTGTCCGAACAGGATTAACCAAATTTTGTTAGACATGATAAGGTTAATCACGAGTCGCTCTGAGCTACCATTTCCTTCAACGGATACGTATAAACAGTGCAGAACTTATTTTGAATAAGGTTCCATAAATATCTGTTTGACAGATTTCATATTAGATATGAACAGGAAAGAAACTGCGTTTTCACATTCCTGAATATTTGGGTATGCTAGGCATATGTTTGGATGATACCAAACTCAAATCCAAATTGGATAAGTGCCAAATGTAGGTTATCCTGGGGATACCATAAGTATTGTACTTATACAACTCACGAGAGAACAATGTAATTGTTTCTCGCCATGCGGTTTTCCTAAGAGGAATACCGATATGCAGTGGTAAGTGGGAGGATAGTATAACTCGTTGAAAATCGGAGTATTATTGTTCAAGGCATCGAATCCTTAATGGAACATAAATAGTTCATCAAGGATTAAACTATACCATTAATCTTCAAATACACAAGAACCGCGTAGGTCGGATAGAGTCAGAAAACAATCTGGGGTATGGGTTTCTGATCTCACCTCATAAGGATGTCTATCTTATTGAGGAATACCAACTGACTACGTATGAGGAAGTGATACAAGGTATCAACTCCCTAATTATGGAAAAGTGCCATGTAATCCGAAGTGGATTCCATGTATATCAACCAGTTTGAAGACTAGTTGATGTACCGCAAGGCATTGTGCCTATTGGTATTTATAAGTCTTCAAGGAAGACGTACATGGATGGCAACATAACAACGTATAAAGCTAGGCTTTTAGCGAAAAGGTAGAGTTATCAACACTGTGTTGATTACGACGAAACCTTTTACCTGTTGCCATGGTAAATCCGTTTGGATAATGCTTGCTAATGCTGCATGTTTCATTCCTGAAATGTGGCAGCTGAATGCCAAAACCGCTTTCCTTAACGGAAACCTGTAGGAGGATGTTTACCTCATCCTGACGGTTTTTTCGGACCATAACAAGCAAACTAGGTTTGCAGGTTATTCGATCCATGTTTGGATTGAAGCAAGCATTAGGTTCTTGGAATTATTGTTTTGATGTAATCATAATAGTTTATGATTTAATTCAAAACGAAAATGATTCTTATGTATATAAGAGGGTTAATGGGAGCGCACTGACAGTGAATGTCCTGAGTAATGATGATATATCATTTCTTGGAAATGATATTCCCATAAAGTAATCGATGAAAGCTTGACTTTCATGATAACGACTATAAGTCGTAACAAAGGTACTATAAAATAGTATAACGGTATAGTGAGCTGGAAATCTTCCAAGCAAGATACTGTTACCGAATAAACAACAAATGCGGGTTAATTGCAGAAGCTGAAGCAGCAATAGAAGCCATCTGGGTCAATAACAAATCTAATTAGATTAGATATAGTTCTGTTAGCAGCTGAGCTAGGCGTCAGCACAGGCTAAAGAATTAATGGTCTTATCAACGATCCAGATATATACTTCGACTATTCATCTGATTCGTTCGGATTATACATCGTGGCGATGTGATGATCGAATAAATCACATCAGACGATAATCATGAAAATCCGCTGATGAAAGCTTTTCTCAGCAATTTGAGCCAACCGTACATAGTTCGGGTGTCAGAGACTCGGGTGACTGGCTATAGGCCAAGTGGGAGATTGTTGGACAATTATGACCGATAGCGTCACTATTTGTACAGATCATGGTGTTGTTGTACAAATTAATTATGTGACAAAGGAGATTGCACTCTTATCATTTGTGATTAGATCACCTAGATGTATAAATGATAGGAGGTCCCTATGATTTGTTCCTAGACGGAGAATGATATGAGACAATATCAGTCCACAAAGGATAAATCATTAAATATCCCTAGTCAGAGTATTATCGAGATTGGACATCGATAATACGTAAAAGACTAGTATTACACTTGTGCGCGTTTGTGAGGGCACAACGGCATAGTTCTCATATATTTGGGTATAGGATACTCATGCAAGTGTAATAGGAGGTTGTGTTTTACCGACGGTACGGGAAACAGCTTCGCTCTGGATAGACCCCCGCGGAATCCCATTGGTAGTATGACTATGTGTCTATGGGAGTCTGCAATCAGGGTAGGTGTATTTGGTCTTAACCTACGACTTGCACCGCTAATACATACGACAATCAATATACTTTAGTTGAGGTCGTCCAGGGCTTTAACCGGTACTGTGTACGCCAATGATGGGTATATTGAGAATCGTAGTGTGTTGGGTGTGATGTCAAGATGGAAGTGTCACTCCAGTCATATGGAGATGATGATCACGTAGGATACGGAACTTGTTCTCTTAAATGCTCGAGCTATCGGGATATTATGACTAGGTCATGTATATCCGATTATAGAGACTAGTTGCCAGACATCCGATATGTGCTTCGTACGGGGCAGACACAATTCCAGCCCCAGGCCTTGCACGTGAGCATCCGATACTGGACAGAAACACACAATACTTCGGTATACTATGCTTGATATAGATCATATATTCCTGTAAGGATATTTCCGGAGAATTAGGTAGGCATGACGCTTTGCTAGAAGCCAACCTTGTCTTGTAAATCGGTATAAACGTTGTACGAGGTACTTACGTGTTCGGATAGTCCGACGACCGTATTTACTGCCAACATATCAGGGGATCTCATGGGTCGCTTCCCGAAGATTCACCGATGATGTATGACTCGCACTATAATTAATCTGGGATTAATTCTATGAGAGAGAAAATTAATCTGGGATTAATTACGGAGATATTTTATCTAGGATAAAATATTAATAAAGAGAGAGAACGATTAATTTGGAATTAATCGATAAAATAATATATTCGATATATTATATGAAATTGGATTTAGACGCGGAATTGAAATTAAATTTTAATTCGGGCGAACGAATTAATTTAGAATTAATTCGTTAGCGACGTGAATAGTGATTTCGCTAGGCGTAATCATTTAATTACGACGCGACGAAAAATTCATTAATTTGGAATTAGCGAACCCGAGCCCGAGAGTGATTGCGAGCGCATTCGCATTTCGAATCTGAGCGCGGCACGCAAGTCATATCAAACGTCAAATCGCTAATCGCATCAATCGTCAAATCACTTGTCACTTTGAGTGATGTGACATGACATGTAGTCACTTTATTAAAGTGACTTGATGTGAATAGTGATGTGAGTTGAAAAAGCATCTTTTGCTTTTTGCTTTTTGCTTTTTGCTTTTTGACTTTACTTTTTGAAAGTAAATAAAAAGTGGTATATGATTTATTTTATTGACTTGGAAAATAAGATAATAATAAAACATATACAAAAGCTATTATTCTCTCTCTCCTTGAGTAGTTCACGGTTTTTGGAGATTTTGGAGCCAAAATTGTTCTCCCTCCTCTCACGGCTTTGAGCCAAATTTCTTCATCTTCTTCTCCAATCTTGGCTTGGGCGTGAGAAGCATGAAAGAAATCTAGTGCTAGCACACCTTGGGTTTTACAAAGGTGATAGGGTAGTGAACTTGTGTGCAAGGAATCCATTTTGAAGCTTGGAGCTTGGAGCTTCCATGGTGGGCTTCAATGGCCGATTCTAGGAGGTTCAAAAACGCCCAAAACCGAGCAGTCCAGTCCTTGGAGAAGCCATTGCCGAGCTTATGGAGAGAGCTTGAAGGCTTGTGTTCTTTGATGCATCAAATCCAATCAATGTGAGTTATGTTTCCGCCTTACTCCTTTGATGTGTTCATGCGAATTTCTTGCTTGATTTCATGATCTTGGGACCTATATTGAAACCAACAGGATAATAGGCTCAGAAAACCAGACAGTTGCTCCCTGATTTGTGGTGTATCTTCTTCTAGTAAAGCTCGTAATCTTTCTATCTCCCAATAAAGATCCATGTCAACCACCTGAAAAATAAAAGAAGGAAATAAAATTTACAAATAAAAAGAAAATTAGATACAAGTAAATTAGATAGCTTCAAAATTAATAACTCAAGAAAAATAAGTCCCCGGCAACGGTGCCAAAAACTTAACCGGTGTAATCACACGCGTATAACGCAAGCGCACGTATCGTTCAAGTAGTATAAAAATATCGATCACACGAGGACTTAATTCCTACTGTTGTTATTAATTATGAATACTATTTATTTACAAGTATCTAATTAAAGGAAGAAGGGAATGCTTGCTTTTGGTTGGTTGAATGTGGATTTGCTGAACAAATAAATAAATAAAAACACAAAAGAAAAAACTAAGGAAAATAACAAAAGACACAAATATCTAGGGTCGTGACTCTACACAATATTATTCTAATGATGAATTGATTATCTTATATATGTGTAATAAATCAGTTTGCTAACCTGGAACACAAAGATATGCAAAAGCCTCTGACGAAGGTCAGATGCAAATACCCAAAATAACCCAATTAATCATATTCCTATGTTAACCAGATTACCTGAATTCATTAAGGTCAAGTTCCAATTGTGGTTACCCCCGCCCGACAGGTATATTCATATCCTGTAAGGAAATATATATTAAAGGGTTATCTATCCTTAAGGAAGATCGTGAGCTATTGAATCTAAGGCTGAAACCTAAAATCTCTTTTCCAAGTTCATTTTAAGTTTACCACATCAATCTTATTGGTGATCAGGCAACAAGAAGTATTAAGCTTAAGACTCAATAAACAAACTAAAGAATTACCCATTATAAAATTAAATCAATTATTAAGCTTATTAATATTGTGTTTCATCATTTCCATAGAATAAAAAGACAATGTTGGGGTTAAAGGATCCACATTTAATATTTCAAATCTAGGAATCTCACTTATTATAATATATAAAAATTATTTTATGTTCTACTTTCTCAGGAAATAATAATGTAAACATTTAAAACCAGCCATGTAGGCAGTAATCCATTTAGTCCAACTACACCAGCCATATAGACGGTAATTATCTATCACATAAAGACCATCCATATAGGCGGTAAAGTAATTTATATTTAGACCGGCCATATAGGCGGTAATACAGTCTGCCATTAATTAATCCAGTTAAACTATAATTTAAATATTATAATTAAGTGAGATTAACCTAGATAATTATATTAAATGTTTCACCTTTTACCCCAACGGAAATTTAACTGCAAAACATAAAAGTAAATAAAAATAAAATACTAAAATTAAAAATAAAAATAAAAATACATAATTTAAATATTACAAATTTTTACAAAAATATATGCAATCCTTAAAAGTCTAAGAAACCCTAAGGAAAGCACGAAGCAAATGAGGTGCAAATGAGCTAAATTTATAGGCAATCTAATCCTTCACACGTCGCGACACGCGCATGCCTTACGCGTCGCGATGCCGACGTGTACGCAGGAAGATGACACGATTGGCAGCTGGCGATGACATGGCACGCGGTTTCTGTCGGCGTAATGAAATGTTGACATGTTGCATGCGGCAAAATTTGGTCCACTGAGATGCTGACACATGGCGGACTATGATTGGCTGTTGGTGACGTGGCTACACGTGGTAGATGACTCGGTATTACAGCTGACGTGGCAGACACGTAGATGACATATGGCAGACACGTGGCACGCGGTGGATGTCGTTGAATAGAAAGATGACATGTGGCACACGAAGTGTCAGCACCATATGATTGTGACACGTGGCACTGCGCATATTAGCAGATATGTTCTGATGATGACACGTGGCAGGCGCATGTTAGCAGGCGACGCACGTTAGTGGCGTATTTTAGCATCAGCGCATTTTAGCAAGCCACTCAAATTTTGACATGTGTCCCGGCGCATTTTAGCAAAACATCGACGCACGTTAGTGGTCGCGACGCGCCAAATTAATATTTTACCCTTTTTTGTAATTTTTTCCTATTTTAGCCCTGAATTGCTTCCAATGCTTCCCAATCTTTATTTATCTGCAAAACAACATAAAAAATATCAAAACGTTCACAAAACCCGAGAAACCTAACAAGATATTAGGTTAAATAAGTGGAAAATAGTGATATAATTACCACTCATCACATATGCACATGTAGAGGACTATGAGGACGGCCCCCAGATCCTAGTTTAGGACTAGGGATGACAGATTCCCCTTGATCCTAGTTTCAGAGCTCAGAGGGTAGCATAGATTTACACCTCCCGTTCTAGTTTAATGGCTTGGGGCACGACGATATGTAACGCCCCAAAACCACTAGTTTCAGGGACATGAGTAGCATGTTTTGGGGGACGATGATACGTAACACCCCAAAGACATGGATTTTCACTTCTGGCTCTAGTTAGGCGTATGGGGGGACGGTGATACGTAACGCCCCCATACGTCAGGTTTTCAAAGACTATTATAGATTTCAAAGATAGCTTTCAGACACAGTTTTCAGGAAAAGTTTTTAGAAAATAGAATTTTCAGAAAACAACAGTTTTATAAGAAACTTACAGAAAAGATGAGTTTTACAAAAAAAGTTTAGAAGAGATTTTCAGAAGGAACCATGAGCTTTCAAGCAGGAAAAGAGTTTTTGTATATAGTTATTTCTTTAACTTTGATTTTAAGAACCAAATATTTTTTATTATCGTATTTCATTTTTCGTCCACCCACTTAGATCGTATAACGATCTAACCCCCCACTCCCAGTTTTCTTATTTGGCAGGTATTCTTGGAGGAGGAGCTCGGGAGGACAGATACTGATGCAGTCACTAGGTTATGGAGTCCACCGGTTTAAGCTAGAAAGAGTGAGAGTCTAGTCAGAGTCAAGTAAAAGTTACGAATTAAGTCTTTGATTATGTGATATTCATTGTAAAGTAAGTGTTATTGAGTACACAGTCAATTATGTTGAGTTTGGATATTTTGTTATTAAGTTTGGGGCTACGATCCCATACATTAGAAATTTAAATAGAGAAAATATTATTAGGATTGTTCATGATTACAGAGTCAGAGGCTCAGGGGAATATTATGGCCTATTCCCTACCGGTAGCATCTCTCGGATTGGGGATGTTACACTATCGATGGTTTTGGATTTTATAAACTCATTAGGCAGACCTCCAAGGTCAATCACATTCATGTGACTCCTAGTTTGGTCCCGAACCGTTTCTTATCCTCACACTATCGACGGTATTGGATTAAGATGTATTCCAGGTGTATACTTGACAATGTGCACTAATGAGCTTCGTATGTACACCCTCACAGTAATAAAGATATTGGGTGACTGCGTTAACTCATCACGTTACATCTAATGTTTTACTGGAGCGACTTATGTTCCGAGCACTTATACCCTCACACTAATGACGATATTGGATATAAGTAGTAAGAACCCGTTCATCTCCTTATTGAGAAGACGAACCTTCTAATAATGCTCCAACATTACTAATATTATTTCTTAAAATAAAGTATCACATAATCATGAGAGATTTATGACAATCAAATCATTTATATAATTAGGTCAAAATTTTGATTTAAAACATAATTTACATATCCAATATGACTTATGCATAAATAAATTAAAATTACAATGGAATAGATTCAAATACATGTCTAACATGCACTATGTGTTGTGTGGTTAAGCCTTGCTACTGATATCATTTTGTTGGGGAAGATGTGGAACCCCTAGGGTCAGATCGATACCCCGCGCAGCGGAACAAGGTTTAACCCATGGATATCAAGCATGGGTGTAATTTTAAATTATTTAACAAAATACTATATTCCATTACAAGTGTATAGAAAAAAATTGAGACTGAGTCGGAGTCCGGAAGCTCAAGAACGGACGAAAAAAGTTTCAGCGCGCACGTGTGTGAAGTCACGCGCTACAGTGCACGCGCTATAGTGCACGCACTATAGCGCACATGTCTGAAAATTCTTTTTTATAGAGAGCTGAAGGCAATAAGGTTTCCTGCCCTAAAATCTTTCAACATTCCATAAATACTCTCAAAACACCCAAAATTAATTTTAATTTCAAAACCAACATCAACATATGTTATAGAATAAAATTCAAGTTTTTTAAAATATCAAATATTTTTACAAATACATAAATTTATTCTAAATAGGTACTTGCGTAAATTTTGAATCTAATACACAAACTAAATTAGAATCCCAATAAGAAATATCTCGTGAATAATTCTAGGTCACCCAAAGATTGTCAAGTGATTCTAGAATGGTAGCCATAGCTCTAAGGTTTAAACTAGAGTTCCAAACTCTAATTTTATGTTTATATCTAACATAAATATTTTGACCTAAAAAGAAGTATATTGTGTTTATACTTCCAAAGCATCCTAACACAATTTATTAGCCTTATTTCAACATTAAGTTATGTGATCATGCATTCAATACATAAAAGAACATAACTTAAGAGAAGTTCAAACTTACCCAGCAAGCTTGATGCAAAGATTCCATCTTCATCTCTTTGTTGAAATGGTAGGAGAACCTCCAAGGTTTGCAAGCTTTACTCCAAGATTCAATCTTGATTCCAATATTAGCAAGCTTCAATCCAAGATCCAATCCTGATTTCTCCTAGATGAAATATTGTAGAGACCTCACAAGCTTCTCTAAATACTTCTCTAACTTAGGCTAATTTCTCTAAGAATTTTCTTGTACTTAGCTTTCTCAAGCTTTTGCTTTTCTTAATTAAAATCTTCCTAAAGCTTGCTATTTATAGCAAAACTTAGGAGTCTTTTATTAATAAAATTCGTAATCAACTTTTATGTGGGCTTAATTTAATTTGTCCAAATATATATAATTAAGTGTGACTAATCTCCATTGTCTACCACTTTGATTTAATCCAATTAAATCAAGACAATGATTAGGAAATGTATTAGTTAAATGTTTGCCACTTTAATTTAATCCAATTAAATCAAGCCAAAACCACCTATTATTACATACTTACAATTACCATAATATCCTCAAATGGTAGAGATAATTATGATTTATAATTAAGCCCTTGTGTAATTATTGAATTAATTCAATTAGGTCAAAGTAAATAATCAACATTATCCAATAACACTTGATTATCTTGGTTGATAATTATAATATCGAATATTATCTTTTATAAAAAATAATCTGCTACCCAAGTGCTCAATGAGTGCACTTCATATTGGGACTCTCTAATTTAGACACATTCGTCACATAAGCCTAGATAATATGTACGCAATTCGGCCACCTCTGAATTCGTGAAGAACATGAACGACCTTTCTGAACTAAACAAGTCGAGGTCATCACATGTGTTTAACAATCCCTCCATCGTAGGCTATTCGAGTTGTTCTTAGGATACATAGAATACACCATCAAATCTTCGAGGCACACTTATCATGTCGACATGTCCACGATTCTTGATAACTGCCAAAGCTTTAAAAATTATGACTTCACAGATACGTAAACTCTTATGGTACACATATGGGACGATAAATCCTATCTTGTTTCGCACTTGAATACTGAGTGCATCGGTCCACACCCAATGAACATCTAGAGGCCAGACCATGAAAGGTTTCTGATATACATGGCATCAAAGTGTGGAGGATCTCACCCAAAATCAATGTTATCATATAGTCAAAGGATTACATATGATACTTGACTCAAGGAGATTCCTATTGACGGTGGTATATACTTCCAACTATTAGAAATCACATGTGAGTCATTTAATATTCGGTCCAACCAATACCCACACATCTATACGAGTTTCCAAAACTCATGGTACATCGGGTTAAATCATTTGAACTCCAATTCCAATATACGACATGTGCTAGTTATCTAGGTTATAAGAATTCGACCGTATTCCAAAACCAACGACTAGGAATATATATACACTTTAAGAATAATTTACAATAATAATACTTATCTCAATGTCGGACCACCTAGTGTCCAGTATTACTACAAGACTATTCTAAGGTCGATGTCATTCTTAGCATATCTATACATCAATCTAATATGCATAATGACACCATTAATAAGGTATGAAATGAAAATATTAGACGTTTTAAATATAAAATCACTAAACTTAAAATATTAAGTGGGAGCGGGTAGTTTGTCGAAATACCTATTGGTCTCAAGGCTTGTTGCATACACTAAATACAATTATGATCCTATAAAAGTGGTTTAGATAGTTTTTATTTATTTTAGTTTATTTATTATTTTCTTTTTGCGCTTGAATTGCTAGGGACTAACAATAAGCTGGTTGGGGGTTGTGATAAGTGCATGAAAATGTACTTTGAACATCGCTAATTCGGCTTGATTATCATGTATTTAATCTTAATTATAGTTTATTTTGTATCTTATTATTATGGAGCAATGGAACATGAAGATTGGATCAATTACACATATTTCGGGATCTTACAGACGCATCAAAAGCACACGGGACGAGCAGAAATGCAGGAATCATAATCCTGCAAATTCAGCTACGTGTCGCGACGCGCAAAGGACACGTGTCACGATGCGCATGCGTATTCCAGGGTTTTTTGTTTAGTTTGTTTTTCCTCAAATAAAGCCTCTGAAACTTCTCTATATAAATGGAGGTTCATCCAAAACTCTAAAGATTGGTAAAAGAGGGAGAGAAAGAGAGAAGAAACACATAAAAAAAGCCACAAACACATATTTGAGATTGAAGAATGAAGAAACTTTGCGCCAGATAGGATGCTGCTGCAATATATTTAGGCTATATATCTCTTCTACATGGAGAACTAATCTCCTAGGCAAAGCTAAGGATGAACTCTTGTATTTGAATTCTGATATTTATGTTCTTGATTCCTAAATACTCTTAAACGTTTAATACAATTGATGTTTGTTATTCTTTATTATTTTTTGATTATATGAATCTAGAAACTATTTTTATCAAACTTGCATATAGATCCAGTCATACTTATTCTATGTGTGATTTTTGAACCCAGTTGTGACTGGTAAAGTTATTTTATGATTTGGTCTTTTGCTACAGTATTGACTGAGGGTATATTGTCGACGTTAGATAAGTCGTAACGATGACTTTGTGTGTTGTTAACATAGAGAAAATAAATCATCAATTACCTTAGAATTTAATATGCTTAGAATTGAATATTTTCCGATTGTTGGTTTGGGATATGAAACCTTCAATTGAGTAATAACAAGAATCAATAACTAAATATAGGAATTTGATACAAAAGGGGATCCCGATGCTTTACTGCCTATTAATAACCTTTAAGTTTTTCTCGTAGTTTTTATTTCATATTATCAACTCAATCATTATCTTTTCATTAAGTTATTGCTAACGTTTTTGTTTAAGTAAATTAGTTCCTTGTAACCATCTCTCTGAGGAATCGACACCCTAACTATACTGCGATAATCGCAAGTACTTTATGGGCTTAATCAGATCCTCCACACTTTGATGCCATGTATGTCGGAAACCTTTCATGGTCTGGCCTCTAGATGTTCGTTGGGTGTAGACCGATGCATCAGTAATCAAGTGCGAGTCAATATAGGATCTGTCTTCCCATATGTGTACCATAAAAGGTTTAGATATCCATGTGAGTAAGTCACGATTCTTAATATTTTGGCCAAAACCAATCACCTAGGGTGGATCGCATCAGTTGTAAAGAATCATAGACATGTCGACATGAAATGTGCGCTTTAGAAACTTGACGGTGTATTCTATGTTTCTTAAGCACAATTCGGATAGCCTATGACGGAAAGATTTATAAACATATGTGATGACCTCGATTTATATAGTTGAGAAAGGTCGTTTATATTTTTCGCGAATTCTGAGGTGGCCGAATAGCGTATATATTAGCTAGACTTATATGACGAACGTGTCTGAACTTAGAGAGTCACAATATGAAATGTACTCATTGAGCACTTAGGTAGCCAATTAATTTTGATAAAAGATAATATTCGATATTATAATTATCAACTAAGATAATCAAGTGTTATTGGATAACATTGATTATTTACTTTGACCTAAATGGATTAATTGGATTAATTCAATAATTACACAAGGGCTTAATTGAAATTCATAATTATCTCTATGATTTGAGGATATTATGATAATTGTAAGTCTGTAATAATATGTGGTTTTAGCTTGATTTAATTGGATTAAATCACAGTGGCAAACATTGAACTAATCCATTTCCTAATCCTTGTCTTGATTTAATTGGATTAAATCAAAGTGGTAGACAATAGAGATTAGTCACACCTAATTATACATATTTGGACAAATTAGATTAAGCTCACCTAAAAATTGATATAACTTTTATTATTTAAAAATTGCCTTAGTTTTGCTATAAATAGCAAGCTTTATGAAGGTTTTAATTAAGCTTAAGAAAGCTACAAGCAAGAATTATAGAAATTAGCCTATGCTAGCATTGGAATCAAGATTGGATTTTGGAGTCAAGCTTGCTAATCCTTGGAAGTTCTCCAAATATTTCAACAAAGAGAAGTAGATTGGATCTTTTAATCAACCTTGTTAGGTAAGTTTGATCTTCTCCAAAACCTATATTTTTCATTATTGAGACATATAGTGTTGAATTATGTATTAGGTACATAATGTTGAAATTAGGTTAATGGATTTTGTTAGGATGCTTTGGAAGTGAAAACACAATATGCTTGTAATTGGGTCAAAATATTTATGTTAGACATAGACATAAAATTAGAGTTTGGAACTCTATATAATAGCTTAGAGCTAAGGCTACCATTATAGAATCAATTGACCACCTTTGGGTGACCTAGAATTATTCACGAGTCACTTATTTATGAGATTCTAATTTGGTTTGTGTTTTGGATTCAAAATTTATACAAGTGCGTATTTAGAATAAATTTATGTTCTTATAAAAATATTTGATATTTTGAAAAACTTGATTTTTATTCTATAATATATGTTGATGTTTTTTTTTGAAATTAAAATTATTTTGGGTGATTTTAAATGTATTTTTTAAAAGATTAAAAATAAAGGTTAAAAAAATCAATTTCAGCTCTCTGGAATTTCATTCCAGAGAGTTGATTATAGAAGCTCTTTGAGCTTGCTACAGTATGCGCCTACTGTAGCAAATTAAGCATGAACAGTGCGCGTGCGCACTGTAGCATGCGCGTCACGTGTGAGCTGAATTTTGTTTTAACCCAATTTTGAGTTTCCGGACACCGATTCAGCTCTGGTTTTTTTTTTATACACTCATAATGAAATATATTATTTCATTAAATTTTTTAAAATTATACCCATACTTGATATCCACAGGTTAGACCCATTTACGCTACGCGGGGTACCGATATGATCCTAGGGGTTCCACATTTTCCCTAACACTAGCTGCAAAGGATGAGCATATGGCTAAAGCATATTTAATAATGCAATCATTACAAGACATGTTTGGGCACCCTTCGGAGTGGCAACAACATGAGGCTATCGACTCATTATTAACCGATGAATGGATGAACATCAGTCATGATGAAAGAAGGAACATCAGTCCGAAAGATTGTCTTAAGGATGATGTCTCATCTCAATACAGCCGAAACCCATTGTGCTTATAGTAATGAGTAAAACCAGGTGACTATGATAATGGAAACGCTTCTGAAGAGTTTCATGCGGTTTAAAAGCAACTATTCAATGAACAAGTTGTCTTTTATTTTAACCCAACTGCTAAATGAGCTCATCAGTTACGAGTCTATATTGGAACCTCGTAAACCCAGTGCAGAGAAAAATGTTGTCGAATCTTCTAGATCTGCAAAGAATAAGAAGAAATGCACTAGGAAGGCTAAGGCAAAGCCTATGAAAAAGAAAGACAAGAAAGGCTCTAAATGTGCCAAGGCCCGAGGAAAATGTTTCCATTGCAAAAAGGTTAGGCATTGGAAGAGGAACTGTCCTAAATACCTTACTGAGTTACAAGAGAAAAATAATGCAGGTAAATGTGATTTACTTATTATCAAATCTCTATTAGTGGAGAATGATAAATCAATATGGATTATTGATTCTGGAACCACTAATCATGTTTGTTCTTCTTTATAGCTACTTGATTCATGGAAGGACCTTGTTGAAGGTGACTATACCATGAGAGTTGAGATACATGATGATGTTTCAGCTAGAACATTGGGAGTTTCTATTTAAACATTAATAATTATTATTTATGTTTAAACAATGTGCTTTTTATTCCTGGTTTTTGTAGGAATTTGATTTATGTATGTAAACTTATGGAAAATGGTTTTTATGTTTATTTTGATGATAAATTGATTATTATTAGTAGAAATGGATTAACAATATGCATAAGAAACTCCAAGAATAATTTATATGTGTTAAAGTCGTTAACACATAATTCACTGTTCAATATTGAAATGTTTAAGGATGAAAAATCTAAAACAAAATGGTAAAAGATTTCTCACGATGACACATATTTATGGCATCTTAGACTTGGACATATTAACCTTGATCGGATAGATAGATTGATAAAGAACGAAGTTTTAAACCAGTTAAAAGTTGGAACTTTATCAGTCAGCGAATCCTGTCTAGAAGGCAAAATGACCAAGAGACCTTTTACTGGAAAAAGTATAAGAGCCAATCAACCTCTTGAGCTAATACATTCGGACATTTGTGGACTGATGAATGTAAAAGCCCGAGGTGGTTATGAACACTTCATCACTTTTATTGATGATTATTCTATATATGGGTATGTTTACCTAATGCATCACAAGTCAGATACTTTTGAAAAGTTTAAAGAATATCGTGCTGAGGTTGAGAACCAATTAGGTAAAACCATCACAATTCTACGATCAGATCGTGGAGGAGAATACCTTAATAGAGATTTCGAGGAATTCTTAGTTGAGCATAGAATAGTATCTCAGCTCGCAGCACTTGGAACACCACAGCAAAATGGTGTTACAGAAAGGAGAAATCGGACTCTGATAGATATTATGATATCAATGTTTAGTTACAGTACACTACCTTATTCATTCTGGAGGTATGTATTGCTAACAGAAATGTATATCCTTAATGTAGTTCCATCTGAGTTTTATCCTAAGACTCTCTTAGAGTTGTGGAATGGTCTTAAAGCTAGTTTGTGATATTTCCGTATATGAGGGTGTACAACATATGTGTTGAAGAACAATACTACAAAGTTGGAGCCACGTTCACATATGTGCCTATTTGTAGGCTATCCTAAGGAGACTAGGGGTGGTTCTTTTATAGTTTGAAAGATAACAAAGTATTTGTATCGACAAATGCTATATTTCTTGAGGAGGACTATATGAGAGAGTTCAAACCTCAAAGTAAAGTGTTATTTGAGGAGTTACTTACTGGTTCGACTAGCACACCATCATCAATTCTTAACAAAAACATAACACCTTCAACATCTGAGTGTCAGATACAAGTTTATCATAATGATCTACCACCTAGACATAGTAGGAGGGTTGTACGATAACTTGATCACTATCTAGGAAATATATAGGCACAAGTTGTTGCATCCAATGATGGTATATATGATTCATTGACCTATCGTAGTGCAATGAATGATTCTGATAAAGAGGAATGGCTCAAAGCCATAAACCTCGAGATGGAGTCTATATACTCTAACTCAGTCTGGGAACTTATAGACCAACCTGATGGAGTAAAACCCATAGGTTGCAAGTGGATCTACAAGAGAAAATGAGGAGTATATGGGAAGGTACATACCTTCAAGATTAGGCTAGTGGCCAAGTATTATACCCAGAAAGAGGGAGTCGACTATGAGGAGAGTTACTCACCAGTAGCCATACTAAAATCCATCAGTATTCTTCTATCCATTACCACATATTATGACTATGAGATTTGGAAAATAGACGTCAAGACTGCATTCTTGAATGGAAATCTTGATGAGAGTATCTATATGGTACAACCAGAAGGGTTCATAACCCAAGGTCAAGAGAAAAAGGTTTTCAAGCTGCAAATATCCGTTTTTGGACTTAAGCAAGCATATCGATCTTGGAACATAAGATTTGATATTATGATCAAGTTTTCTAATTTTGCGCAGAACGTCAATGAGCCTTGTGTTTACAAGCGCATCATTGATGGTATAATGGTTTTTCTCGTTTTGTACGTCAATGATATTTTACTCATTGGGATTGATGTAAAGATGTTATCGGACGCGAAAATCTGGCTAGCTATTCAATTCCAAATGAAAGATTTGGGACGGGCTAGTTATGTACTTGGGATCTAAAATATTCGGGATTGTAAGAGACAATTGTTAGCAATGTCTCAGGTATCCTATATCGATAATATTCTTATGCGATTTGGGATGCAGAATTCAAGAAAAGTAATTTTCCTTTAAGACATGGAATTCATTTATCTAAAGAACATTCTCCTAAAACTCCTCAAGCAGTTGAGGAAATGAGACATATCTCATATGCCTCAGCAATTGGTAGTCTTATGTATGCTATGTTATGCACGAGACCGGACAACTGCTTTAAAGTGAGAGTAGTCAGTAGGTTTCAGTCTAACCCAAGATTGGATCATTGGGTGGCTGTGAAACATATTCTCAAGTATCTTAAGAGAACGAGAAATTATATGCTTGTATATTCTGGTAAGGATATGATCCTCAGAGGATATACTGACTCTGATTTTCAGAAATATGTCGATTCTAGGAAATCAACATTTGGATCAGTGTTCACCCTAGGTGGTGAGGCCATTGTGTGGAGGAGCGTAAAGTAATCTTATATTGCTGACTCCACCATGGAGGCTGAATATGTAGCAGCTTGCAAAGCAGTTAAGAAAACAGTCTGGCTCCGGAAGTTCTTTGGAGATCTGGAAGTTGTTTCAGATATAGATAAACCACTCACACTTTATTACGATAATAGTGGTGCAGTGACAAATTCCAAGGAACCAAGAAGCCAAAAAAATGGAAAACATATAGAGAGAAAATAACATCTCATCAGGGAGAAAGTACAAAGAGGAGACGTTTATGTCACGCAGATAGCATCCGTAGAGAACCTGGATGATCCATTTACAAAGACCTTATCGGCTAAAGTTTTTGAATGTCACCTAAAGGGTTTAAGATTACATGACATGTCACATTTGCTCTAATCCAAGTGGGAGATTGTTGGGAAATATGCCCTAGAGCTTCATGTGTTATAAAAAAAATTATTTATTGAAATAAAAGATGCATTATTCATTTATCAAAATTGTTTGATTTAAATTTCATATTGTAAATTGTCTTGTTTATCCTTGATTACTCATGTGTTTTCAGAACTTAGTGTATGAGTGTCATACACAAAAGGATTTAAGTATAAAGTTAGTAATCTAAAACAGTCCATAGAGATCAAGCAAAGCAGATACTTTATTTATGGTTTATCTATAGTTGTGGTCCATTCTATACTTGTATAACAACTTTGATCCAAGATCGTTCATATGGTGACATGAGAATGGAGACACCTTGTATGATGTGGTCATATAGGATTGGACGCAGATAGAAATGAATATCTTATAATATCCATTAACTGAAAAAATTCATTTCAATATACTAGATCGTCATATATTGATTGATATTAATCTTGAGTGTATTACGAACTCTTACATGGCAGGTTGTGTCCTTTGATTTACTAAGGTGAGGCTAGTGAAGCAGTCTCTGCCAATAACTACATATTTTGAGGACATGGTTTGGTGTATAGCTTGGAATATTTTACGTAGACATGAAGTTCATTCCTTCTTACGAGAAGTAGAATAGTATCTTTCGTAAGGATCGATTCGGTACTTGAACAAATAGAGCGCTCAAGTCTTTCTATTGCGAATAAAAAGATTTATATTCATAATAGTTATGAATAAATTATTCATTAAAAAATTAATGGTACTTAATGTATAAAATAATTAGAGACCGGCTCTAAATATTAGATACTCGTGAAGGGTCAATCCATATGTCACGACTATAACGATGGACACCGAAGTTGTTCGGCTTGTTTTTTCCATCCACGACAATGAGTGTTCAGCTTCGAGTTTTTAGTGGAATAACACGAAGTTAATAATTCAGAGTTTTTAATTAAAGATTTTAATTAATATTTCAGAATTATTGGAGCTCGGAATTATAGGTCTATTTGGTCTTTGTGCTAGCTTGATAAATTGTAGCAAACCTAATATAATTGGATTGTCTAATTATATGCTCACACATATATATTTATATAGTATTAATAATATATTTTGTTACAAATGAAAAATTATATTAAATTAGTTTAATATAATGTTTTCAAGAATTATTTGATTATGAGATAATCAAATTATAATTATGAGATAAATATTACATCATTAATGATAATGCTAAATTATGAGATAATTATGATGTCATTATTATGATAATGATATAAGCATTATCTAGACAAACCAATATAGCTTGTCGTATTGTCCAAGCATTTTGTCTAAAATTGGGTATGACCTAATTACCTAATCTTGGTCCACTTCACATGCCTTTGGTTTGTATTTTCACTTCATTGTGTTTGTCATTACAAAGGGATGACATGAGAGGATTAGGGTGGTTGGCTTTGAAAAGAATAAAAATTCTACCATTTTATCTCAAATGGTTGGGGTAAGAGAGTGAGTGGGTTTTGTAGAGATTCTCTCAAGTGTTGAGTGAAACTTCTTCTAATTTTTCTTCAGTGTTCAGAAAAAATAGTAGAGAGAAAAAAGAGTGAAGAAGATTATTATCTTCTTCATCCATTCTTTGAAAGCCAAAAACATAAGTGAGAGTGTTTCTTCTTAATTCTATCAAGTGTTGAAAGAATTAAAAGAAACAATTTGTGACAACATACTACTCTAAAGAGTTTAGAGAACAATCTTTGTGAGTGAAGCTCACACTTCAATTTATTGGTTTCGAGACATAGTTTGGAAGATCGGGTGGTATATCTATGCATCAGATCTCAAGGAAAATTATTCACAACGAGGAGCAATTCAATCACCAAAAGTTGGTGAAATTCGGCATTGAACAAATGGAGAAGGTAATAAATTTTTCAAAGTCGATCCCGGAGCCTAAAGCAATTCCGCTATGCATAAGGAAAGACATTTCCTACACTAGTGTCCAATTTTACTACATGACTATTCTAAAATTGATGTCATTCTTAGCATGTTTATATATCAAACTAATATGCATAATGATATTACCATTAACAAGGTTGAAATGAAAATACAGTTATTTTATTAATAAATAATATAATATAATATAGAATACAGTATTCGAATTGACGCTCCAAGTACCAACTCTAACAGAATCTTTCTAAAAATGGGGGAATGACACGATCTAATGATTATATCCACCACCTCCGGTTCCTAAGAAGATGTCCAAGAAGAAATTCAAGCCCAATGATATCAAGTCAAGTACGAACAAAAGTGGATCCAAGTGTATTAAGCCTAGTAATAGCATGAAGGAATCCAAGAATTACAAGAAGCCTCCAAGGCCAAGATAGTTTGTTTTTAGCCAAACATGGTATTATGTATTTTTTTTTTTTTTATTAGCTAGATTACTTGTCTTGGGGGACAAGTACATTATTAGTTAAATAGGATTAAGTCCATGATTGGGCCTTATTGGGTACAATTAGATTTAATTATTATTATTGTGTTACAACGTGGGCTTAGTTACTATTATTGTGTTGCAACGTAGGTTTATTATTATTGTGTTGTCTATTTGAGTCATTAATGGAATAGGTTGATTATTAGGATTATGAATTAGATTTATTTTAGACTTTTCATTATATTAAAACTAGGGTTGGCAATGTACTAGTAAAACATTCTTTTTAGCAATAAAATTTACATTACATCGATCCCTAAAATATTGGTGAAGCCGTGGACTTATTTCCTTGTTGTAGCCGTAATATTGCAACATTGAAGAGTGAGTTATGTTCATAAATCCGTTATAATTTTATAATAGTAAAAAATTTATCACAAGTCCATCATAAATTTTCTAATAGATAAAATTTAATCATAAATCTGTCTTAAATTTTGTGGTAGATAAAACTTTTATCATAAAATCATCACAAATATTCGTGATAGATAATATTCTATCGTAAGTCAGTCGTAAATTTCGTGATAGAAAATATTCTATAACTAATCTATTATTAGAATACATACGTAGTGAAATTTATGTATTAGATATGTTTTATATGTTTATCATTGTTCTTAAATTTGGCACTTGACTGATATTTTGAATTATAAACTTCATGAATTATTGATAAAATTATTTTCTGTCAAAAATTTATATCATTAGTTCTTGATAAAAATGTTTTCTGTCAAGACTTCTATCATTATTTCTTAACATATAATTATCTATCACATATCTAACATTAATTTTTGATAATTAATTAATATGTCACATATATGTCATAAATTGATAACAGAAACTGTATCTGTCATAAATCATCTGTCAAAATAGTTTGTTTTTCTACTAGTGATAGTGACATCGAAGAGTGGGTTTTGTTCGACTCTTATCAAAGGATTGGCGACCTTTGTGGCAAGTGTAAAAGCTGTTTAGAATTCTTTCAAAACATCATCAAGAGTTCTAGGACATCCCTAAGGGTTTGCGAGATCTTGGAAGGTTTTGTCCCAATAAAACCGTGAAGGAGGTGCTTGGGATTCCGTTTCCGCATTGCATCATATCAACATATATATACACTTTTTTTAACGCCCACGGGTGATGCAAGCCTGTAATATTCTTATTTTTTAAAAAAAGGGTCTTTGGTTGACAAGTCCAAATAAATTTTTATCTCTTACCTCCCCTGGTACTCGAATCCATATGACAAGTTTTATTAAAATACTTGAAATCTACTTAGCTTTATTAAGGGATGTACAATTTTTTTAAAAAAATATGTTCGGCTTCATATTACACATTAATTTTCAGTCAAGAAAAAAATATATATATAAACAATTGATGGCAACAATGAAAACAATATAAAGCTGCTACTACTTCTTGGACTTGCAGGTAATGTACATGGGAACAGTGGGTTTGGTCTTGAACCTGTAATAAACCCTTTTGTTCTTGAGTGTGACATTGTTAATGGTTATGACAATCTTTCCTGGTTCACTAATATAAAATGAATTCCTGATGCTCTCTCCTCCTTTCTTTTCCTTTTCTTTTTGAAGCAAAATTCTGTATGAGCCTTCATCATCTGGAACGAACTCTTCTTTGTAGGACACATCCCATCCCACAACTGTGAAATCCCACATCATTGTCATTCCACTCTAAATACCACAAAATCACCATTATCAAAATGAATGAATTTAATGAAAATATAGACTCTGAAAGTTTTATCTCCTGAATATTAGTGGTGACATATAATATATCTTTTATAAGTAGGGATCTTTTTTAGAAACTCGCTTATGTCCCCAAAATTTAAGATAATTCAAGACCGCTCTTGATTGGGATAAAGACTTTTGGGATTTTCTATAACTAAATGAATTCTTAAGAAAATGGAATGTCAGTACCTCTGGTACTGGAATTCGGATGGAACCAGCTGTATTTATCCTGACAATCAAATCTGAGGTTGTGTCCTCAGGAAAAAACTCATCATTTTCTCTATATAGACCACCATATTCAACTGGAAGATTTTCTGGGGATATGAACCTGATTGTTGTTTTAAGCAAAAGTTCGGGCTAATGGTTAAAAGAGGCAACAAGCAAATCATATTAAAGCTGAGATATTGAAACTAGAATTAGAGTTACTCACTTGAGAAGGGTCTTGGTAACCTCTGATGATCTTGCAAGTACAAACTTTTTTTCAGATCTTTGAGTTAAGAACTTGGAAGTCACTGCATGAAATGCATAGTACCAAAAGGGAACATTTATGATTATCTGCAAAATCAAGAAAACAAGTGAAATTTTGTAATTAGTCACTACAAATTCAATCATCATCCTGTTTATTAAAAACTTACATGTCTGTGTATGAGCTCAGGATAATTATCTTGAAACATCATGACAGTTTTCTTGCTGACAACTCGAAATTTTTTCATATCTGGTGGGTTTGAGTTCTTCAAATCTGTAATATGAACGACAGAGTTTGCTCCACCATGTCTAAAGCTTAGTTCCTTAATACTCTTTTCCATGAACTTCACTTTAAGCCTAATGAACTTCTCATAAAAATAATCTAAATCGATCAATTTATCTCGCAATTCCCTGTCCTTCAACGCTCCACAGACATCGAAATACAAAGGGCGACCCTCTGTGTCTTTGCAATTCAAGAACATGAGTTTTTCAAGATCAGGATCCAAATCCTCTTCATGAATTGAATCAGCTTTATAATCCCTTCGCCATTTGAGGGTCTTTCGAAGCATCTCAAAGGCATCATGAACCTTATAGTCTCTTGCTTTCAAGAATTTCAGGAGGACAATGTCTGTTCCTTCATGTGATCTACTTGGCAACAAAGGCACTCCCCATAGAGTAATCTTTTTAAGTCGTGTTCTTGCCAATGCAGCTTCTTTTGGAGTAAGATTCCTGGGGGGTTTCCCTAATAGATAGTTACCAAGAATTGCATCTTCAACCATGCACCGAAATTCTAACAATGTCTTCTTCTTTTTGAACTTCATCTCAACAGCTTCTGTGTTCCCATTATTTTCCTGAAAATGTTCAGGATTTTCATGGGATGTTAAAGATTCAAGGCTTCTGTGGGTCTTTTCTTCCTCAATAGTCTCCACCTTCGTCAAAATGAAAGCAATCTCAGTTTCATCGTAGATCTTTTTGCTTCCATTGTCGATTATTCCAATCGACATTGTGACTAATCCGGTGCTCCTCCCTGTCAGAATCCCTCCATTTTAGATACGAATTCGCCTGATCAGTCTGGGAAGGAGGGAGGAGGAGAAAGAAATTTTCTTTTTTCCTTTTTATATGGGCACCAAGCGACTACTTTATGAGCTTTTTAGCTCCAACCGTTAGTTGGCTGGAGCCAAATTTAGGGTGAGAACTATTAACTGCCAAAAGATAAGTGGCAGAAATGAATTTCTCATTTGTCTGTTAAATATAGATGTTAAAGATTTTCCAATTTTAACCCAATGGCGCCACCTTGACCGGAGTAGATTTTCCGGCACCGCCCTGGCCATGGAAACCGCTTCAATTCATTGTCATTGAGGCAGTTAACAAGGAAATCCAGTAACCATTAACAGAGACGCATTCCTCACTTTTCAACTTTCGGCCGGAAGCTTCTTACCTCACTTGTTTGAACTTTCAATCTTATGTTGCATGGGCAAGTCGACCCTATCTTATCCTAAATTTTGAGGATTTTATGCGAATTCTTAAAATATGATCATATTAATAACGAATAACAAAAAAAAATAAATATATATATATATATATATGTGTAGAGGTGGCCACGGTAACCGTTCGGTTCCAACGGTTCCAACCGAACCGGTCAGGGTAAGAACCCTAACAGAACCGGTCAGGTTCCAGTTCGGTTCCGGAATCGATTGGAACCGGAACCGTCCGGTTCCAACCGGTTCGGTTCCGGTTCCGAACCGGAACCTTAACCGGGTCTATGTGTGTGTATAATCATATTATATACTAAAATAATTATTTTTTAATATTTACAACTCTAATTTTAAGGCTCCAGCAAACTGTATCGATTTCTGCATCTGAGATAGGCAACATTAATCTGCGTTTGATTGATTATCACATACATTTAGCATTTTTATGTTTGTGTTGTGTGTAAGAGGGACCACATCAATTAGCAATTTGATAAATTATGTAACACACTCAATCCAAAATAATTAGAGTTCTAGATATACAACTCTATTTAGATGTTTATGTGCCACATTTCTAAAGGCCTACACCACGCCCAGTCTTCCGTTTAATTGAAGAAAAAAATGACATAATATTATCAATCAATAATTATATAATATATAATTATATAATGTAAAAGAATGGTTGGTTCACCCACCAACGGTGGACCTTCATGATTCTCGGCACATTGTCAAGTCAAATGTCAGAGTTCTTGAACATCTGCCAAAAGAATAAAAAAAAAATCATTATTTTATGAATGGCATGTTTGGTCCTTAAGGTCATTATCAACTAATATCCGAAATTTAATGAATAATAGTTAAATTTCTATTTGAAAATTAAATAATTAAAATTAATTTTAGTTGATCAGAGTTTTTATTACTTCAGATATCAAATATTCAATATATGATCAAAATAAAAAAAATAAAAATACTAAAAACACAATTTTTTAGAGAATAAATAAGTAAAATTTATTTAATTTTTCAGATATTGAAAATCAATTATCAGGTATCTGATATCCGTTTGCGTATTTCTAAATTTTTAAATTTTTCGATTATTTAATTTGGCATCAAAAATATGAATTTTTAGTCGTTTTCCAATACAAATATCTTTTAATTTTTTTTTGGGGTTATAAATAGGCATCGGATGTTGGATGTCGGTTTGGTACATTATAAATGTCACCAGTAAAAGAAAACAATTAAGATTATGTGAAACACACCTTCTATCTGAGTCCTTGTAAACCCCAATCAAAGCTTCAGCCTTGTCATAAAAGCTATCCTTGAGAGAGATCACAATACTCTGAAAATCATTGCCTTCAACTGCATCCTGATTCCCCTTGGCTCCCTCACAGGATTGTGAGCGTATGAATCCAGCTACCTTGGCGACATTTAAGTTATCCAAAGCCGCATCAACTTCATCCAAAATGAAAAAAGGCGAAGGCTTGTAGCTGAAACAAGATAATCCATCAATTTTCTGTGTTATGAGAACTGAAAAGAGTTATGATTGATCATTTGATCTAATTCATAGGACACACCTGTGAATTGAGAAGAGTAATGCAAGTGCTGCAACTGTCTTCTCCCCGCCAGAGAGTTGCTCCATATCACGAAATCGCTTTGTTGGTGGCATAGCAGTGTACTTGATCCCATGTAAAAAAGGGTCATCCTCGTTTTCTAAGTTCAAATACGCTGTTCCAGCCAGTGGATGCGTATTACTCCTTGTTAGTTGTTTGTATATCCTATCAATGTTACTAGAAATATGATTGAAAGCTTCCATAAACAATCCATATCTGCATCCACCGAAACAAAGTCATAGGCACTTAGTCTAGATACCATACAGAAATACCGGGGTATTGTACAAAGATTAACATGTGCATACAGAGAAGACGCTGTGAAGTCGATACAATAGCATAGTTTACAGATTCTTTATGAGCAAAAATAAAGAATATTGCTTTATTCATTTCTATCAAATATATTAATACTATCTTAACAGATTGTGTGCATATGAATATTATCAATTAGAAGGTCTTGAAGAAATTGAGGAAACCCTCTTTTTATTTTCTTATTTTAAACTATACAATAATTGGCCATATATAGCCTTCAGTCTTCTCCATAAAAGGAAGATAAATCTACCCATAATTACATACAATCAATTACCATATCTCTAGCAATCTTAAAGATATTTTCCTATTTTTAACACTCCCCCTCAAGCTGGAGCATATAGATCATATGCACCAAGCTTGTTACAAATAAAATCAATACGAGGACCACGAAGAGACTTAGTAAGGATGTCCGCTAATTGTCCTTCAGAGTTGACGAAGCTAGTGACCATGCATCCAGATAAAATTTTATCCCTGATAAAGTGACAATCGACTTCTATGTGCTTGGTCCTTTCATGAAACACAGGGTTAGATGCTATATGTAGTGCTGCCTGGTTGTCACAAATTAGCTTCATTTGTGTCCCACCTCCAAACTTTAATTCATGTAACAACTGTTTTAACCATACTAACTCACATGTTGCCAAGGCCATAGCTCGATATTCTGCTTCTGCACTAGACCTGGCAACAACTGCTTGTTTCTTACTTTTCCAGGATACTAGGTTGCCTCCAATTAAAACACAATATCCTGTAGTAGAACGCCTGTCGGACGGAGAGCCTGCATAATCTGCATCAGAATATCCAACTATCTCAGTATTGCCTTTATCTTCATACAATAATCCTTGTCCTGGCGCTTTCTTGATATACTTAAGAATACGTATGACAGCATCCCAATGACTTTCACATGGAGTTTGCAGGAATTGGCTAAGCACACTGACTGCGAATGAGATATCTGGGCGAGTAATTGTAAGATAGTTCAACTTTCCAACTAACCGCCTATATCGTCCAGGATCTTTTAGCGGCTCTCCAACTAGTTTCATGTACTCCTCAGGGTTTTCCAATGGCTCCCCCTCTTTTGGCAGAAGTTTAACATTTGGATCCATAGGCGTGTCAACAGGTTTACAATCTAACATGCCTGTTTCTTGAAGAATGTCTATAGCATATTTTCTCTGAGAGATGACTATACCAGTATGAGATTGAGCTACTTCTATGCCAAGGAAGTACTTTAGTAGTCCCAAATCCTTAGTCTGAAAATGATTAAATAAATGTGTTTTCAGCTGTCGAATTCCCTCTTGGTCACTTCCAGTAATGACTATATCATCCACATATACAACCAAGTAAATGCATTGGCCATTGGAATGGCGATAGAAAACCGAGTGGTCTGCCTCGCTACGAGTCATACCAAATTTCTGAATGACAGTACTGAATCTCCCAAACCAAGCACGAGGAGACTGTTTGAGACCATACAGAGAGCGACGAAGCCGACAAACCAGACCATACTCCCCCTGAGCAACAAAACCAGGTGGTTGCTCCATATAGACTTCCTCTTGGAGGTCTCCATGAAGGAAGGCATTCTTGATGTCCAGCTGATAGAGTGGCCAGTGACGCATAGCAGCCATGGAGAGAAACAAGCGGACGGAAGCAATTTTGGCTACAGGAGAAAAAGTGTCACCATAGTCCAAACCAAATATCTGGGTATAACCTTTAGCAACAAGGCGAGCCTTGAGTCGATCAATCTGCCCATCAGGACCAACTTTCACCGCATAAACCCATCGACAACCAACTGTAGATTTCCCAGGGGGTAACGGAACCAAATCCCAAGTGCCACTTGAGTGTAAAGCAGCCATTTCATCTATCATTGCTTGTTTCCATCCTGGATCAGACAAAGCCTCATGGACATTTCTAGGAAGAGGAACAGAAGACAAGGTGGAGACAAAAGCAAAATATGGAGCAGATAAACGATGATAACTGAGAAATGTATAAATAGGATGTGGATTACGAGTGGAACGAATACCTTTACTGGTGGCAATTGGGCCAGGAAGGTCCAATGTACGGGCAGGAGCTGGAGCAGGTTGTGAGTCAGTGGCTGCAGTGTCAATGCCAGCGGAAGATAGAGAACGAGGACGACGGTGATATACCTGAAGAGGACGTGATGGTGACATAGTCTCAAGTGGAGGATGAAAAAATGGAACAGGTAGTACCGTAGAAGGGGCGGGAAGAGTCGGGGTATGAGGAGAGAAGTAAGGTGATGACTCGAAGAATGTGACGTCGGCAGAGAGAAAGTAGCGGTTATTATCTGGAGAATAACATCGGTACCCTTTTTGAAGTCGGGAATATCCTAAGAAGATGCATTTAGTAGATTTAGCAGAAAGTTTATCTTGTCCCGGGGTTAGATTATGGACAAAACACACACAACCAAATATGCGAAGAGGGACCGAATAGAGAGGTTGGTTGGGAAATAAGATAGAGTGGGGAATTTGGTCTTGTAAAACAGAAGAAGGCATGCGATTAATGAGATAGCAAGCAGTAAGAACTGCATCCCCCCAGAAACGAAAAGGTATATGGTTATGGATTAATAAGGTACGAGCCGTCTCAATGAGATGTCGGTTTTTACGTTCAGCTAGACCATTTTGTTGGGGTGTATAGACACAAGATGACTCATGTAGAATACCTTGAGATGAGATAAAGGTGGTAAAAGGAGCAGAAAAATATTCCCGAGCATTATCACTACGAAATACACGAATGGGAATATCAAATTGAGTTTTGATTTCAGCACAAAATTTTCGAAAAATAGGAAATAACTCAGAACGATCTTTCATTAAAAATAGCCAAGTATTTCGAGAGTAATCATCAATAAATGTCACAAAATACCGAAATCCCATAGCAGAATTGACACGACATGGACCCCAAACATCAGAATGAATTAACTCAAAAGGGGACGCGGCCCGATTATTGACTCGATTGGGAAATCGTACACGAGTATGTTTCCCAAGTTGACACGACTCACATGGAAGTGAAGATAATGAAGAAAGTTGCGGAACTAGCTTCTGAAGCTTAGAGAGACTGGGGTGACCCAAACGGTTGTGGAGAACATCAGCAGAATCGGTGGAGGTGCAAGCGACCGCAGGCAATGACTGCGTGAGATGATAAAGGCCTTGTGACTCACGTCCTGTACCAATCATCCGTCCCGTACCCTGGTCCTGTACAATAACAGAATGATTAAGAAATGTGACAGAACAATTCAGATCATGAGTGAGTTTACTAACAGAAATAAGATTGAAAGGACAACCCGGTACATAAAGCACAGATTTCAGAGGTAAGGAAGGAACAGGAGAGGCTTGTCCAATTCCTTTAGCGATAGTTTTAGAACCATTAGCAAGAGTAACCATAGGAAGAGAATGAGAACTAGTTAAAGAATACAAAAGTTTTGGATTACCAGAAATGTGATCAGAGGCGCCAGAGTCCAAGACCCATGGGCCCAATTGTGAGGACTGAGTGATGCAGGCAACAGAATTACCAGTATGAGCAACGGAAGCAGATGACGAGGACTGAGAGGCCTGATACTGGAGGAAAGCTGCATATTCGGCTTTAGACAAAGTAACATTCTGAGAGGGCTGGTCGAAGTAGTCCGAGGACGGGGAAAGATCAACTTGATTACTGCTCGGGTGGACGGATGGGCGGGGAGGATGATTACTGCTCGGGTCGGCCATGGCAGGGAACAGCGGCGATGAATAGTGTGCGTGAACAGTGACGATGAACAGTGCGCGCGAACAGTATCCGTGAACAGTGACGACGAACAGTATCCGTGAACAGCGACGACGAACAGTACGCGTGAACAGTGACGATGAACAGTGCGCGTGAACAGTACTCGTGAACAGTGACGCCGGAAAAAGAAAAAAAAGGAAACCCTAGGATCAACCTACTGATACCATGAAGAAATTGAGGAAACCCTCTTTTTATTTTCTTATTTTAAACTATACAATAATTGGCCATATATAGCCTTCAGTCTTCTCCATAAAAGGAAGATAAATCTACCCATAATTACATACAATCAATTACCATATCTCTAGCAATCTTAAAGATATTTTCCTATTTTTAACAGGTCTGATAAAGTAAAAGTACCTATTCTGCTTAACTGAATTGAAAGAATCAGCAGCCTGCTTCTCCTCTTTCCTGGCTGCTTCAAACTCTTCAGTTATGGCCCTCTCCTTCTCTAACAGAGCTTCATATTGGTCCAGTGCCTTCAAATTTGGAGCATTTTTTTCTATTTCCGAAATCAGAGCATCCATTTTTTGCTTGAATTCAGCCTCAAGCTTCTCATGCTCAGAAGGTCTCCTGTACTGCAAATGAGACCTATTTAACCAACTAAAATCAAAAACAGGGCCTGGAGATGAAGAATCAGTTTCCATTGGATCCTCAACAATGGGAAGGACTATGCATTCTAGTTCACACTTCTCCACAATTTCCTGCTTCCATGAAATCAGCTGCTCAATTTGTGTCTCCTGTAAAAAAGAAAAGAGATGTCAATGCAATTTGTTTTAGTATTACAATAGACCAGCTTTTCCAGAAGCTTCAGTGAAGAATTAAGAATGAGAGAAAAAAATCACACCTTATAATTTATCTGACGATTCAATTCGGATAGACTTGTAGTAGCCGCAGAAGCCTGCTTTTCCCAATCCTGGATATCCTTCTCACACACTTCTGACTTGGATTTCCATCCTATCAAAGCAGGAACAGAGGAATATAACTTTAAGAGAGAAGAAAAATTATGCCAAACCATGCAAAGGGATCAAAAATCATCATCAAATTATCAGCTCACTAACACCTAAACATTTTTAATTATTTCAAGCTTCTTCAACATGAGCATAATTTTCAATTTATTTTAATCACTTTCAATACGGGAGTCAGCCCCCCCCTCTAGTTGCAATAATAACTAATAACAAAGGCAACATACAACACCAAGGAATATAAAAATAAAATAATTACACCTTTTCAGACTTAGGTAAAGGATCATACATTACATCGGAAACAGTTCATAAGACATAAGTCCTAACATATCACACAAGGAGGAACTCTAAAATATGTGCGCATACTTATGAGAGAGAGAGAGAGAGAGATGCAAAACACAATTTATGTTGTCAAAATAAAATCAGCAATAGTTCTGATAAAATTGGTACAAGGTAGAGAATGTAGTTTACTAGTGTCAATCTCTTCCATCTAACCTGAAATTCATTATATTGTGTACTTCTTGTCTCACATATCTCTAAAATTAAAATAAGTCAGTCGGTTTCTGGACAGCGGGTGATATAGCATGAAAACAACCAGAAATATAAAACATGGGTCAAAATAACTGGCAATACCAGGGGGGAGAAACCCAAGAAAAACAGAAACAGTAATGAGTAAGACAGTGAGATCAGGGGGAAAAACAAAAAAAAAAACAAAAATTCCTCAAACAGATGAAAGGAAAATAAAAAGATTATATTTATTTCCTTTCATAAAGAAATAATATCACAGAGGAAATATCTTATATGTAAAATAAGATTTGTACCAGAAAGTGTTAATGATACAGCAGACTAGGTTTATATGTATAATAAGATTTGTACCAGAAAGTGTTAATGATACAGCAGACTAGGTTGTGATGCCCTTGAATATACTCTGTACAATAATAAACTTGCTTATTCCCTTAAAAACCTTTAGTTCTTTCCCACAGACACAGAATCCTTAATATCTTGCCAAACAGGTGAAGACCGAAGACAAACAGGTGACTGAACTAGGCATGATGCAGAGCCCAAGTATCTGCTAATATAAACCAGTCTTATCTTCCTTTGGTTTTGTGACTTTTGTCATTACTTATTGGCTTGTTTGGCAGGGTTGCTTCTTTTAGTTTATCAAACGTTAAATGGTCGTGGGTTTCCAAAGTGTTCTTTTTTCTATTTTATTTTCAACTTTATTCTTATATAAGTTGATATTTCATATTTGTTCTTCAAATTAGCACACATCTTATGCATTAAGCTAATCTTCTCCAGATGGAAATGGACTATCCTATAATTTCACCTAAAAGAATACAAAATACAAAAAGTAGGATGTGAAAATCAACTGTTTAATACATGGCTATGTGAAAATCAACTGTTTAATACACGGCTTAAGGCCCTATGGAGATCTAGTGTTGGTTGCTTTTTCGAGAATTTGGTTAGAGAGGGACAGATTATTTTTGATAAAAAATTTGAAGAGAAACAATTGCGTGTGGGATAGAATTTTGGTTTTTGGCACCTCTGCGGGCTTCAGTCACTAGAGTAATCCACTGTTTTCCATAAATGCTTCATGTTGCTGTTTTTTTCACAGTTAATGATGTAAAGATATTTTGTTAACCTGGTGGTGGACGTCTAACCATATCTCCTTTTGTACTTAATTATAGTAATAAAAGCATTTAAATTCCTATCCCCACAGTCACACACACAGGGAAAAAAAAGAAAAAAAAGAGAGTTAATCCAAGTAATTCAATAAACCACCATGTTAAAAAAACAAGAGAAATATTAATTTAATCCGTGTCCATGAATTACTGACTTCATATTTACACATTGAATCAAAACATACCAAGCATCTCTTCCTTCCAACGAGTGATATCCCCAGTGGCTGTTTCAGTTGCTGACTTGACTTCCTCTTCTTTCTTCTTAACCCGTTTCAAATCATTTTCTAAGCTACTTAGGGAGGATTCCAGCTTTTCAACTCGTGATTCCACATCTCGCTTTTGCTCATACTCCAACCTGGATTTTAAAGAGAAGACAGATGGTACATAACCACAGCAATTTGCCAAAGACTGAAGCAACTGTACAAACCATGTGCACAAGCAGCTAGATATTGAGAAATAAATTAAAACTAAAAAAATGAAAACCTTAGTAAAATATCCAACAGAAAAGAGTAGTTTATGCATATCGTTGAGATACCTAAAGTCAAATTCATGATAACCAGACTCAACTGAAAACTTCGGCAACCTGTCATTATGGCCATTAATGCAGGAACCCACCACACCACAACTAAATTGTTAAGCATTCATCTTATCTGGGAGGAGTTTTAGGAATTTAGGTGTGTACTCATCTTTGTACAGGGTTGGGTGGTCTTCTGGGGTTCAAAACAGACATCTGAGTGCTGCTTCTGTTGTGGACAACTGGTCAGCATCTCAAGTGTAATACTTCCATTATATTTTAATATACATACTCATAGATTCTTATAATTATAATAATAATTAATAAATAATAAATAAAATAAAATAACGAAATTGATAAGGATCATTGACTGGCACCTCTAGTATTCAAAAATATGTACAAATCTGGAAATTTTCTAAAATTTCAGGGAAAAATCTAACTCCCTTTTTTCCCTAACAATTGTTCAATATATACGGAAAAACAGTGGAGAAGTTCTTCCATTGATCTCTCCCCAGTAAACTTGACTCTCTAGACCTATTTATCATGTTCAACCTGCAGTGAAAGAGACTGCAGTAAGAAAAATATCTGGCAACCCAAATGCCCACTTCATTCATAAGTCTCACCGACAGAACCAGACGTCAACTTACAGTTCAAACGATGGGGCTATAACCCTTTCAATTACAGAAACCATGCAAGCTCCAAAAACTTCACTTCAACCCATCAAATAAGCAAAAGCTAACGGCTCCAGGTAGAGACCAATGATATTAAATTTCCATGAAGAGACTATTAAGTAAATCATGCCCGCAAAACACACAAAACAGCACCCACTAATGCAGGCATAAATACAGGGCAGATATATCTTTCAGCAATCTAGATAGATTAATAATGAAATATTAAACAGGAGAAAAAGAAAAACATACTGATACTTCAACTTCGCCACCTGATTACTCAAGTTAAACTTTTCTTCAGCAACATTTTGGGCAGCCTTGAGCTGGTTTTCTTTGTACTCATGGATGTTTGCCACCCCAACAGATTCACTGAAATCTCTGTATACCCAATCAATAATCTCATTGATCCTCTTTTCCAGCTTATTGATATCTGTGGTCCTCCTATTAATTTCATCCTTTAACTGCAAGCATTAGATACGAGCACCTAGGTCAGTGGAGTGAAGATGTTTAGTACATAAAGTAGATAAGGGATTACTGGTAGACGTGAACCACCGTATGAAGGTCAGGTCTTATACGACCAATTTCTTCCTTGATATTAAGCTTTTCCTGCCTCAGGTTTGCAAGTTTGTCCTCAATGCTCCTCTGCAAAATAATTCCTCCATGTCATCCAATTAACCAAATGTGCATCCCAGTCAAATTTTTATGACCAAATTAATCAACACAGCCAACAAAACCTTGTCCAATCCAATTGAACCAGACATGAACTGTTTCTGTTGCACTCCTACATCTATCTGCCTATTTTCTGGGTTTCCCCCTCCCCAAAAAACCCTTTTCATTTTCTTTTGATCAGACCATATAAGGTTTGTCTGTTAAATTAGAGCCAACAAGGATGTTGGCCATTCGCTCATATTGTAAAATCTTTTACATCAGCTTTGCATAAATAATTCAGCAACCATCCCTAATATTACAGGACACAAATTACCTTCTCGATATCAGCATATTGAATCTTCTTCTCAAGTCCGCTGATTTTCCCAGACATTTCAGACTCTCTTAGCTGCATCTCCCTAATTGACCCAAGCTCTTCTAACTCTGATTCATACTGTTCTTTCTTTCTTTTAAGTCCTGTAGGATGGGGACAGACCAACATTAGCAACAGCAAAAGAACCTATACAATTTCGATATAACAACCAACCTTCGATCTTGTTATAATCCCATTGTTTTGACCTTAATTCCATTCCACCAGTAGTACCACCAGTCATTGTGCCAGATTTTGTGAGTAGAATTCCATCAACAGTAACAACTGATACAAGCACATGTAACAAGATTTAATATAATACCAATTCACTGATGCTGAGACTTTACAAATCAAAAGAACAGTACTACTTTACCTCTATACTTCTCCCCACTCCAGCTAAGAACCTTGGCTTCATCTAAGTCATCGCAAACTAGAGTATTCCCAAAAGCAAAAAGAAATGCCTTCTCCAATGATGGATCAAATGTGCAATTGTTAAGTCCACAAACTTACGGCATTTTTTTAGATTGATTGATTCTCTTTCAATTAGTAACATGGAAATATTTTGTTAGATTATCATCAGGGAAATATAGCTTTTCGTCCGGTTTGAAACAGAAAATTCAGAGCAGATAGAACGTAGAAGCAATTTCAACAAGGAAGAGAAAAAATAGGCAGATAGGATGTTTCTCACAAATAAAATCAAAACATAAGGAAGCTTAGGCAAAGGATATTGAATTACATCAAAGACCAGCTTCGCTGTACCATCCAAAGTACGTAACTTCTCAATGATAAATTTAACTCGTACTGATTGGAGAGGTATGAAGGTCATCGGAGGAAGCCTCTGCTCTTTCAAAAACTGTACAGAACCAACATAAAGAATACTTGAATTACATTAAGGGTAACCATAATCACTGAATCAACATTATATTTACATATTAAAAATCAGAACTTGACCAACAGAATATGGACAGCCAAACAAATATGCACAACATTAATATAGATTGAGCAGTCATGTTGTGAAACCCCAACTGCTATAAATTCAAGCATTTCCACATTTCAAATTTTGTTTAATCCTTAAGATACATGACCATCAACTCAAACCTCAAAGTATCTCCACCAATATAAAAGAAGGATTAGAAAGATGTGTAACAACCCAGACAACCACAGGCAAAAGCTTGCCAGGATTTGGCATTCCGTGGACAGAAATAGTCAACTTCATAAGATATCCATTTAGCTTTAGGAGTCACCATCAAAAGTACGTAAACTGACCAAATGAAGTATAAAAAAAAAAGAGTCGACATCATTGACCCAACAAAAGCATAGCAAAATATAAAGGTTAGTAATACCCTGATGCATTCCTTTCCAGTACTCTCATCCTCAACCACTACTGCATCCATAAATTTACCCATGGCAATAGTAACAGCAAGGTTGTACTTCTTCTGGATTGGCCTACAAAGATCTGTCATGCGACCATGAACTCCTTGAAAAAGACGCTTCAGAGTCTCCACAGCTTGAGACAGTTTAGCATCCCTCTCGTTTTCATGTCTATTAGCCTTTAATTCACGTAATTGGTTTTCAATTTCACCTATTTTAGACTTCAGGTTCTCATACTTTTGCCTGTAAATCCAAAAGCAATTGAGGGCTTTACAATGCTTTATTTTCCATTTCTCAAAACATATACAATACATAGCGAGAAGACGCACAAATATCAGACTATTCAAAGAAATGTTACAAAAAGTGAACAAACTGTCTCACAGAGGCAAGTAGGCTGTGCCTCCCGTTTGGGAGGCTCAGTGCATTGATGGAAGCGCGTGCATCCCAGCGTCTGGGCGCCTCTGTGAAAGATTAATTTTTTTTATTTTAAAAAATTAAACCCTTAAAGTAACTTAAAAAATAAAATAGCGCGATATCACTTTTTCCACCCAAAGTTAGACTTAAGTTCGAAACTACCCGAAAACTTGAAAAGTGTTCGCCAGTCCGCCCTAAAATTACAAAATTGTATCATTTTCCACCTTAACGTTAACATTGACAAATTATGTTAAGGTACCCTACACTCAATTGAAACTTAAAATGACCATTTTAACCAAATAAACGACAAATTATTTAAGTATGATTATTTAATAACAAATAACTAATTAAAAATGCAAAACAAAAAGTATATTTATTTTGTAATTTATATTAATTTTTAATTTCAATCTTTTTTATTTTGAATTTTTTAACTCTATTCTATTATTTTTTATTTTTTTATTTTTTAAAATATAATTTAATGAAAATTCTAGATCAAGTCCCGGAATTCCGGACCTGCTTGGATCCATAATTGTGGGAATTTGAAATTTTGCTATCCGGGTCCAAGAATTCTTTTATAGACCCAGGTACTTCCGGATCCGAATCGTTGCAAAAAATATCGGAAAAAAAATTTCCTTCCGAAAAATGATTTTTGTGGAAAATATTTTATTTACAAAAATCATTTTACAGCAAAACAAAAGGACCCTTAATTTTTTTTCTTTTTCTTTTATTCAACTTGTTAAATAGCCAAAATACCTATATCACATTAGTAAAAATCTAAAATTATTAAATATTAGGTGGATAATGATACAATCTTCTATGTTTCGGGTGGACCGATGAAATTTTCTCAATTTATTAGGTAGTTTTGAACTTTCACTTAACTTCGTGTGTAAAAAGTGACTTTATCCTAATAATAACTGTCCTCAATGGCATGTCAATAGTCTCTTTTTCCCTTGTGACATCACTTTTTGTTTAACTCTGTTAACGAAATTGAGTATTTTCAAACATTACATTACATTAGGGTGGACCGGCGAATAATTTTCAAGTTTTCGGATAGTTTCAAACTTAAACCTGATTTTGGGTGAAAAAAGTGATTTCGCCCAATAAAATAAAACGAGGCAGAAACATGATATGATGCTTTCAAAACTGCATGTGCCAGAATCAGTGTTCTGAAACGCGCCGCCTAGGCACGCTTAGGCGGCGTGTTTTCGTTATGCGGAGGCTGGCCGCGCCGATTACCACCTAATCGACAGTGGTAGTCGCACGCAGTGTTATTAAAGGCGCAAGGCGCACAGAGACGCAAAAGGTTTTGGAGCCTAGGCGCGCGCCACAAGACGCAAGGCGTGCGCCTGAGGAATGTGAGGCGCATATTGTATATATAATTTTTCAATTAGAAAGAGGAACATGTATATTCTTCTTATCATTTTGTAGTATTTTTTAATATTTTGACCAAATTATGACAAAACATTTAAAAATTATTGCACTCAATTTAATTTATATACATCATTGTTTTCATAACTAAATTGCTATAATAACTAAGATATTAATATTTATTTATATTGTCTTATGTACAATTTTGTCATTGACTAGTATAATCTTTTGGTTGAGATTATGTCCCCAATAATTATAAATATTTGATTTATTATTAATTATTATGGCAAACATTTGTATTTTACAAAATATAAATTTTTCTTATAATTTTTAATGATCCCAATAAATTATCTAAGAACCATGTCAAAGGTAAATAAATTAAATTAAATTATAAGATTTATTGTTATTCTTCTTCTTCTTCTTTTTAACTCTCTCTGTTAAAAAAAACCAAAAACAGTAAAAAAGTGAGCTTTAATCAACCAAATCGGGTCAAAAATCAAGATTTTTGGCATCAGGTGCGCGCCTAATACATGCCGCCTCGCCTTGACACCCTCTAGGCGCAATGGTTAGCGCCTCTACCTAGGCTCTGGTCACACGGCTGGCCAATCGGCGTGAAATCGGCGCCTAGGCATCGATTTCGATGCTAATCGACAACGACGACGGCGCTGCATTTTTTTTGAAAGCCCTAATTTAAAATGACGTCATTTTGAGGGTTTTATATAACCCCGAAATGACGTCGTTTGCTTTCTTTTTTTATTTTTAAAAAGGGGCAAAACGACTCCCCGAAATCGTTTTGTGGGTTTAGTTTTAAAAAATAAAAAGATGGAACGACATCATTTTGGGGTTTTTTTAGAACCCCAAAACGACGTTGTTCCAACCCAAATCAACCTTCTTCTTCCTCTTTTTCTCTCCCCTCGCTGTTATTACTGAGAACCTTAATTTTTTGAGATCCCAAAATTCTTCCTTTCATGAACCTCACATAACCAAACACCAAAACCAATCCCTATTCACATCACCGATTCCGTATCTGAAGAAAATGCAGTGGAAGTTCAACTCTAAAACCAGTAATGCATCACAAGAATTTCTATTAGCAAGGAATTTCCTCAGCGCCGACTAGGCGGCGTGTAGGCGCCGGGCTGCCGCCCAACTAGCGCCTAATACGTTTTAGAACACTGGCCAGAACTTTATCATGAATTCACATTGACCAAATTATGTTTCATGAAATGGCTAAATTACCCTTATTGATTGAGTATTCAGGGGTGTCTTTGTTAATTTAAATGGGAGTCTTAACCTTGGACCCATGGTCCCTAGGTGGGGCTTGGAAAAAGATGCAGCCTAATAAAGTACCATCAAACGGTGTAAAATGGATGTTATAATGTCATCTAGGCACCACCCTAACCACTAGTGTTTTGATCATTGTGCACCCACTAAATATTTTAAAGCTTCTATTGATTTTGTCTTTAGTGTTATGTGGGGTCCCTACCTAAACTTTTATTTGAAACTAAAATTTTCTAATTACGTAATTACTAATTAGCGTTATGATCTATACATAGTTGTTTTAAGGCGTAAGATGCACCAAGTGCCAAGATGCTCCTGAAGCCTAGGCACAATGTGAGGTAAACACACCATCGAAGTGAGGTGCACCACCACCCACATTGTTTTTAGTTTTTATATGAATTTTTCAACATAAATAGTTTATATAAAATTATAAATTGTATTCAACTAATTTATCCTTTGAAATTCAATTTAATAAACAAAATCAGAAATCATATAAGAAAAATATGAAATGCATAGAGCAAACCATTAATTAGTAATTAAATAATTAGAAATATTACACAATTAGAAAATTTTAATTTCAATTAAAAAATTGGGTCATCAAATAAGTCTAAACTAAAAAAAAACAAAATCAACAGAGGCTTTAAAACATCTAGGTGAGTGCACAAAAATAAAAACAATAGGGTGGTGCCTAACTAGTCGCATTTTTTTCAAAGTCTAGGGACCATAAGTCCAATGTTAGATTCCTATTTAAATTTACAAAGACAACCCTATTTAACAAGTAAGAATGGTTATTTGGTCATTCCATGAAACACAATTTGGTCAAAGTGAAACCATGGTAAGGTTCTAACATGTGTGCAGTTTTGAAAATGTTTCCTCTTTTCAAAACTAACTGCGCGCACATGCGCTGGGAGGCGTGCGCCTCCATCAATGTGTTGCACCTCCCAGTGCTTGGGCTTCAGCCAGATCACCTCTGGAAGAGGCTCACCTTTAATAACTATGTCTTTGTGCATTACATATTCTTTTAATACGATTTCTAATTTTGTTTACTAAATTGAAATTCAAAGGATAAACTTGTTAAGTACAAATGTACAATTTATATGAATTATTTCTATTGAAAAATTCAGATAAAAGCTTAAAATAAAAAACAGGCGCGCCTTGTATTGCGCCTATACTCCAATAGGTACTTGCCTTGCGCCTTAAACAACTATAGTCAAAACAACTAAAATCAAGAGATCTGGACATATAAAAAACAACCAGCTCAACAAATGCAAGCTTTTCTGAACCTAAA
>SKCR01044878.1:0-47657 GCA_019454045.1 Zanthoxylum bungeanum | reverse complement strand
ACTTTTTTAGCATAACCACTCATGACATTTGGCAGCGAGCATACACCAGATCCTATGATCGTGCAATTAGCAGCTCTAAAAGAACGTTTAAGAGCACTGGAAGAAGAAAATCATGTCATGCAAAGTTTCAATACAGATCTTCAGAAACAGTTAGAGCTCCTCAACCCCCAGCAACGAGAAAATCTCGATCATCCTGGCAATCAGACCAATCTCTTAGGAGCATTCAACGATATGGCGAGCGAAAATTCATCACCAGACAACCATCCAAAAAGCCTCCAAGATGGTAATCATATCTCTCCAGTCGACGATGCACAACAAGTCGCCTCGTCCATGCGGAAGGAATTGAAAGAATTCAAAGAAGCAATTCTGTCCAGCCTACCAGGAGTTAGACTACTAGTAAGGAAAAACCGAGCCGGTATAATTTCAAATACACCTTTCTTGGAGACCATTACTTCTATTGAACTCCCAAGGAAATTCAGTCCTCTAGATATGAAGTTATATGATGGATCCGCGGATCCAGACGACCATGTGATCCACTACAAATACAATATGATGTCTAAAGGTCTGGCTCCACACCAATGGGAAGCTAGGTTGTGCAGGGGATTCAAAGAAATGTTGGCAGGCCCCGCACTCACTTGGTTCATCAATCTCCCATACTAGACCATTGGGTTGTATCAATAACTAACAGGTAAGTTTGTGGAGCACTTTGCCAGTTCTTATAAGCTCGAGAAAACGCAGACGACCTCAATGTAATTCAGTAGAGGAAGATACAATCATTACGAGGCTACGTAGCTCATTTCAACAAGGAAAGAATTTCCAATCCGGATCTCCACTAGTTGATTTCTGTAGAGGCCTTAAGGAATTAGCGGACAATGCGTTTTATATGAAGTTAACAAAGTTCCGATGCTACACTATGGATCAGGTCATGGCCCGAGCCCAAAATGAGATTAGATGGGAAAAAGATAAGAGGAACAAGAAGAGAGAATGTTGCTCCAATCTGCAAAAGGAAATGATACCACATCCTCCTAAATGACCAAAAGAATTCACTGCCAGAGCTTTGCAGCCAGTAGACATAAATGTTCAGCAAAGAAGAGACCGTCGCCCTTCTAACTAGGATTTTGACCGCTGACCCTTACCTTACAGGTTCCAAGATAGGGCTTCACCAAACAGGCCAAGACTCCCAAACTACAACTTCGCTGTTTCTCTAGGGGAATTGGTCTCAGTCCTCAAAAAGATGTCTCTAGAGACTGATCTACCAGGAAAGATACAAACAGATAGTGTGAAATTCATCGAGATTATGGCCATACGATAGTTAACTGCGTGGCCTTAAGACTATAAGTTCTAGAGCTACTGAATAAATGGTATATGAATGACTTGCTCACATAGAAAGACAAGCTATACTAGCCTGAAAAGACGAAAAGGACGAACGAGGAGACAACCCCCACCACCATTTCCAGTAAATAATACAATGAATTTTATTTCAAGCGGATCTGAAGTCAGTGGAGCCTCTTACTCAGCCGCCAAATGAAACTGGAGAGCAGCTGTAGGAGAATCTCCATAACCTACAATGTCAATAGATAGAATGTTCACCAATATGGTGATCGAATTTCCAGATGACATTAGCTCCAGTAGAATGAACCCACATCACGATGCTCTGGTAATCTCCTTGCAAGTTGCAAACATCATGATCAAAGGGGTGTTGGTTGACACAGGATCCTCAGCCAATATTATTTTCACCATGCCCTAGCTAGCAGATTGGGGGGAGAACTAAACAAGATTAACCGATGCTCGACTGTGCTGATAGGGTTCAATGGGTAACGAAAGTTCACATTGGGTGATATATCCCTTCCATTATACGCGAGTGGGGTAAACAGAACCACTACATTCTTGGTCATTGATGGCCCTTCAGCCTACAACTTGATTGTTGGTCGACCGTGGATCTATGATATGAGAGTGGTCTCTTCCACCTACCATCAAGTATTGAAGTTCCCTACCAAGTGGGGCATCTAAGCGATCAAAGGGGACCAAATGGCCTCAAGAAGCTGCTATCAAACGACTCTAAAACCAAAACCACGATCAGCATAGCAATCACATGAAAGATCTCGTAAGTCCAAGTAAAATCAGCCCAATATTGAGAAGCTAAACGAGGTCCAGATCCACCCTCTACATGCAAACCAAAAAGCCTAAATTTGGGCTTACATTGAACCCAAGCTACGTGCTGATCTAATTGAATTCCTCAAAGAGCAACACGACTGCTTTGCCTGGTCACATGACAACATGACGGGGTAGATCCTGAATTAATAACTCATGAACTCCATGTGGACCCAGACTACCCCCGGTGAGAAAAAAAGAGAAAAAAGTTTTCTCTTGATAGAAACCAAATCATAGACGTTGAGGTTCAGAACTCCTGTAAAACGGAGCCATCAAAGAGGTCCAATATCCCGAGTGGCTTGCAAATGTCATTGTTGTTCAAAAGAAAAATATAAAGTGATGAGTCTGCATCGATTTCACAGATTTGAACAAGCATGTCCAAAAGACTTATTCCTTTTGCCTCATATAGATTCAATGGTCGATGCTACAACAGAGCATGAGTTGTTGAGCTTAATAGATGCGTATTCAGGCTATAATCAAATCCTCATGCACCTAAACGACCAAGAGAAAATAACTTTCGTCACCAACATATGTATCTATTGCTACAAGGTGGTGTCATTCGGACTCAAGAATGCTGAAGCCATCTACGAGCGACTTATGAATAAGATGTTCTCCCAGCATATTGGGAAGACCATGAAAGTCTATATAGACGACATGTTGGTGAAATCATTGAAAGCTGAGCAATATCTATAGCATTTGAGGCAAGCATTTGACATAATGAGGAAGTACAGTGATGAGGGGAAAATATATCAATATTCACCACCCCTTTTACTTCATATTTTATAAATTTCTCGAGTCTTGTGAACGTTTTGATGTGTTTTTGTTTATTTTATAGATATAAATAACATCAGGACTGAATGGAATCAAATTTGGACTAAAACGACAAAATATGGATTAAATAAGGGCAAAAATAGAATTTATCACTAAACGTCACGATGTAGAGGCTATGCGTGTCGCGACGCCCATGAACTAGTGAAGGACGCAAACTTACAGCAGTCGCGTCGCGACGCCGAAGATAATACGCGTCGTGATGCCATTGCTGACATGCGTCTTCTACTATGCAGCGCGTCGCGATGCCAAAGACCTTCAGCGTCGCGACGCCCAATGAAATCGCGTGACACGTATCAACAGCTAGCGGGTCGCGATGCGTAAGATCTTCCGCGTCGTGACTCCGAGACCAAAATTTTACCTATAAATTCATATTGATTTCATTTGTAAATATATACCTTCTTTGATTCCTTCTTAAGAAATGAGGATTGTATCTTGTGTATTTAAATTATGTATTTTCATTTTTAGTAATAAAAAATATGTGTGTTTTCATTTACTGTATGTTTAGTTAATTTATTTTCACTGGGACAAATGTTGAAGCTTTTAATGCGATAATTTAGATTAAACTCACTTATATTATATACATAAATTATTACCGACTATATGGTTGGTTTTATATGACATAATACCGCCTAATGGCTGGTTTTATTGGACAACTTGGATACCGCCTATATGTCAGGTTTTATACAATAATTTATAAATTATAAAAAGTGAGATTTCTAGATTTAAAATAATAAAGTGGAACCCCTAACTCCATCATTTTATTTTTAATCTAGGGAAGTGATGAAGTACAATATTCATGAGTTTATAAATAGATTTTCTTATATTATGTGTGATACATTGGCTTGTTTATTGAATATTGATCTTAATGCTTCTTGTTTTCTTATCACCAATAATATAGAACTTGACAAAGAGATTTTATGTTTAGCCTTAGACTCAATAGCATACGATCTCACATTAAGGATTTCCTTCCAGGATAGACATATATATGTCAGACGTCTGTAGCCATAATTGGAACTTGACCTTAATGAATTTGGGTTTCTTAGTTAACATAGGAATATAGTTAATTAAGTCACTTTGAATATTTGCAAGATGAAAGCTTAGTGACAAAAATATCAACCAAAACCAGTCAATATACATTGACTATGTACCCACAATTTGACAATTTTGAAGCATGCATTAGACATATGTCTGATAAAGAGTTGAACAAGGAAATGCTAAAGTACATCAATGAGGAAGTGGTGGTACAAGATGCAGGGCAAAAATAAGAGCAAGTGCGTGACCATGTTGAAAATCTTATGACACAAGAGGAAACATCAGAACATTGGGGAGTAGACATCAAAGACATCGCCCAGAAGCTTGGCAGAATGACACAACCATTCAAAGTCAAACATCATACGAGACCTTATGATATATTTTCTTTTCTTTCACGAACCATTAAAGCTACAAGGTTTAAGAAGGTGTCACAGACACTGAATTGAAAAAAATCATTTTGGCCACCTCATTTTTGGAAGAGGCGCTAGAAGAGCAATGCTCATGGCATTGTCCTTTCTAGGACTTTCAAAAACATTGAAGTCTTCTTGAAGGAAAACTTCCGAATATGTCTGGCTGAAGACATTAAATTTAGTGCTAGCGGGGACGCAACCCATGCAATTGTTTTATTTTATTAAAATTTATATTATCGCAATTTACGTACACATGTTGTAGAGTTTTTTATATTGTGTTTTTTTTTTGTAGGAAAAAGAAAAAACGGAGCATCTAAGATAGAGCAAGTTAATCTACCAGTGAAGATGGGAGCCACCAAAATGTTTGTTATAAATACACATGCTGGACATGCAACACACGTTGTCATACTTTAGGAATGATGTCTGACAAATCGCAAAGATAAAAATCAAATTCATTAGAGAAGGCTTGAGTAAGAAGTCTTTTGATGACATACCATTGACTCTTGAGACACATCCAAGTGGATATGTGCATCGAGCGAGTCGTAATTTTTAGGGTTGGTGCTCAGAGTGCCAATCCGGATCGTATTTATGTCCAATTCATGAATACAATCAATGCATTTTCCATAATATTACTTATTTAATGGTAGCACCTCCTGTCTTTATATACATATTCGATCTAATTACGATTAGATATCTAATTATGATTAGATTGAAACTAAATCTGATTTAGTGATACATATATATTAGACAAAGACCCTAGGATTTACAACGTATTGCGTAGTTACAACGTAGTTTGTAATTGATATTGGGAAGCGTCACTATAAGTTGTATATCCTTAAATAAAGTTCATGGTCGAGATTTACTAACACGGGTCGGTTAGTAAAATCCGATGAGACCAGTACATATCGTATATCATGACTTGGTCCGATGGTTTATCCCAATAAACCATGAGTCTCGGGAGACTCGTATAGACATGTAGGTGTTTATTTGATAAACACTAAACGACTCACTGAAGATTTCTTATAGATGATACACCAACATCAATATGAATCTTCTCGGGTTGAGCGAGCATAGTGGTCCTTCGACTTGAGATACCACAATGGATATATGAGTTATCCTCTACACTTTGATGGCAGTCACGTCACCGATCTATTAAGATCACACCTCCACATGTTCATTGGGTGTGGACTGATGCTCATGATATCCAGTGCGTATCAAGATAGAATCTGTCAGTCCTGTGTACATGACATAAGTATTCTACACGTGTTTGCGATCTAGTAAATCCATGGCTGTGGTATAACTTCGGAAGTAAGTTTCAAGTGTTATTTAGAGATCGTAAATTTGAAAGTCGACTATATTATACCATAAGGATTTGACGTTCTTATCTATATCCCAGGTATAATATGGATAGCCTGCGATGGAGGGATTATACGTATGCAATGACCTCGACTTGCATGGTTTAGCGAGATTATCCGTGGTCGTCATAATTTATGAGTGGGTGAATTATGGACATGAAATTAGATTTCGTGACGGATAAACCTAAACTTAGAGAGTCCCACAATATGAAGTGTACTCGTTGAGCACTTGGGCAACGCGTTATGAATAATACAGATTATTCATAATACTTTACCGGATTAAATGAGTTAATTCGAATCATTTAAACGGTTAAACGAAAACACATGCATAAAGACATTTTGGTCAATCGTAATTATTGTGTATTTGTATTTGATACATAATTTGATTAGATACACATTAATTAATTTTCAAATGAGACTTTGACACATACCATTAATATATGTATTTTTTATTTAATTTAAATAAAAATACATATATAATAATAATTATATTAATTAATTATTTAGATATTTAAATATTAAATTTGAATAATTAATGATATAGTTTTTTTCATAATTGTTATGAAAAATATTTGATTATTATTGGTTACAAATTGCATGATTTTATTAAGCTTTAAGTGTGCAAATTTGATTTGTCAAATTAAATCTTATTATATTTAATTGAATTAAATTGGCAAAAATGACATTATTGTTGGTTTCTATTAAGGTCCCAAGGAAGAAATCAAGCATAAAACACATGTGAATACACAACAAAGTATGGCAGAATCATACTCACATTGAACGAATTGGATGCTACGAAGAACAAAAAAAAATTTATGCCCTCCATGAAGCTCACGGCAGTGAGGTTTCTTTGTGCTCCATTTTTGGCTTTGTCCTCCAAGAAATCTTCAAGCTCCAAGCTTACAAAATGGATTCCAAGCTCACGAAATGACTTCCCTATCACCTTGTATGCCTCATAGAGTGTGCTAGCACCTTGATGATTTGCCTCAAATCATCATTTTCTTCCCTTGAACTCACAGTTTTAGCAGCAGAAAACAGAGAAGAAAATGGCGTGAGAGAGAAGAAGGTTTTGGCTCCAAAACCGTGTAAGAGAGGAGAGAGATGGAAGTTCTATATTTGTTTATCATTTTGTGTATCTAATACACAATATTCCATTTTCAAAAAATTAAATAAAATGATTTAGCAAATAAAAAAAGTCAAGCCTTAATTGCCAACCACTTCCATCACTATTCACATCAACTCACATCACTCAATCAAGTGACAACTTGTCACATCACTCAAAGTGACATTTGATTTGACGCTTGATGTGACTAATGATTTGACGCTTGATTTGACTTGCGTGCCGCACTCGAATTTGAAATGCGAATGCACTCGTAAATAATCTCGGGCTCGGGTTCGCTAATTCCAAATTAACGAATTTTCCGTTGCAACGTAATTAAATCATTATGCCTAGCAAAATTACTATTCACGTCGCTAACGAATTAATTCTAAATTAACTCATTCGCCTGAATTAAAATCTAATTTTAATTCCGCGTCGAAATCCAATTTCGTTTAATATATCAAATATATTAATTTATCGATTAATTCCAAATTAATCGTTATCTCTCTTTAATTGATATTTTATCTCAGATAAAATATCTCCGCAATTAATCCCAGATTAATTTTCTCTCTCATCGAATTAATCCCAGATTAATTAAAGTGCGAGTCATACATCATCGGTGAATCTTCGGGAAGCGACCCATGAGATCGCCGGATATGTTGGCAGTAAATTCGGTCGTCGGACTATCCGAACACGTAAGTACCTAATGCTACTTTTATACCGATTTACAAGACAAGGTTGGCTTCTAGCAAAGCGTCATGCCTACCCAATTCTCCAGAAACATGCTTACAGGAATAAGTGATCAATATCAGGCGTAGTATACGTAGTATTGTGTATGTCGATCGAGTATCAGATGATCACGTGCTAGACTTGGGGCTGGAATTGTGTCTGCCCCGTACGAAGCACATGTCGAATGTCTGGTAACTAGTCTCTATAATCAGATATACATGACCTTGTCATAATATCCCGATAGCTGCAGCATATAAGAGAACATGTCCCGTATCCTACGTGACCATCATCTCCACTATGACTGAAGTGATACTTCCGTCTTGACATCACACCCAACACACTACGATTCTCAATATACCCAGCATTGGCTTACACAGAACATGTTAAAGTCCTGGACGACCGCAACCAAAGTATATTGATTGTCGCAAGTATTAACGGTGCAAGTCTCAGGTTAAGACCAAATACACCTACCCTGATTTCGGACTTCCATAGACACATAGTCATACTACGAATGAAATTCCGAAGGGGTCTATCTAGAGCGAAGCTGTTTCCCGTACCATCGGTAAAACACAACCTCCTATTACACTTGCATGAGTATCTTATACCCAAATATATGAGAACTATGCCGTTGTGCCCTCACAACGCGCACAAGTGTAATACTAGTCTTTTACGCATTTGCCGATGTCCAATCTCGACAATGCTCTGAGTAGGGATATTTGATGATTAATCCTTCGTGGACTGATATTGTCACATATCATTCTCAATCCAGGAACTAATCATAGGGACCTCCTATCATTTATACATCTAGGTGATCTAATCACAAATGATAAGAGTGCAATCTCCTTTGTCACATAGTTAATTTATACAACACCATGATCTGTACAAATAGTGATGCTATGGGTCATAATTGTCCAAAAATCTCCCACTTGGCCTATAGCCAGTCACTCGAGTGTCTTACACCCGAACTATGTACGGTTGGCTCAAACTGCTGAGAAATGCTTTCGTCAGCGGATTTGCATGATTATCGTCTGATGCGATTTATTCGATCATCACATCGCCACGAAGTATGATCCGAACGAATCAGATGAATAGTCGAAGTATGTATCTGGATCGTTGATGAGACCATTAATTCTTTAACCTGTGCTGACGCCTAGCTCAACTGCTAACAGAATTATATCTAATCTAATTAGATTTGTTATTGACCCAAATGGCTTCTATTGCTGCCTTAGCTGCAGCAATAACCCGCATTTGTTGTTTATTCGGTAACAATATCTTGCTTGGAAGATTTTCAGCTCACTGTTCCGTTATTCAAACTTTGTAGTACCATTTGCGACTTATAGTCATTTTTATCGGTTTAGGAAACTTGCAGTAGTGAACCCAGTCACTTCAAGTTCTCATTCTCCACATATTAAGACAACATCCTTAGTTCTCTAAGATACTAACAGATGTTCTTAATATCAATCCAGTGACTATCACTAGGATTGGCCTATTTGTGAATCTATATGCTCAAAGCGTATGAGACACCAGGTCACGTACAGTCTTCAATGTACGATTTCTCGGAGAGTTTTATCGAAAGCCAAGCTTTCACCGATTTTATTTATGGGAATATCATTTCCAAGAAATGACATATTATCATTATTTATAGGACATTTACTTTCAGTGCGCTCCCACTAACCTCCTTATATACACAAGAATCTTTTCGTTTTGAATTAAATCATAAACTATTATGATTACATCAAAATGACAATTCCAAGAACCTAATGCTTGCTTCAATCCAAACATGGATCGAATAACCTGCAAACCCGTTTGCTAGTTTTGTACGATAAAATCAACATGATGTTTTAAACATCCTCCAAAAGGTTTCCTTTTCAGGAAAACGATTTTCCCGTAAAGCTGTCATATTTCATTAATGAAACACGCAGCTTTAGCAAGCATTCTCCAAATGGATTTACCATGGCAACAGGTAAAAGGTTGAATCGTAATCAACACAATGTTGATAACGATACCTTTCCGCTAAAAGCCTAGCTTTATACGTTGGCATGTTGCCTTCCATGTATGTCTTCCTTGAAGACTTATATATAGTACCAATAGGCACGATGCCTTGTGGTACTTCAACTAGTATCTAAACTTGGTTGATTTACATGGAATCCATTTCGGATTCATGAAACTTTGTCATAATAGGGAGTCGATACCTTGTATCACTTCCTCATACGTAGTCAGTTGGTATTCCTCAATAAGATAGACATCTTTATGAGGTGAGATCAGAAACCCATACCCCAGGTTGTTTTCTGACTCTCTCTGACTTACGCGGTTCTTATGTATTCGAAGATTAATGGTATAGTTTCATCCTTGATGAAATATTTTATGTTCCATTAAGGATCGGTGCCAGGAATAGTATTACTCCGATTTTCATCGAGTTTTACTATCCTCCCACTTACCACTGCATATCAGTATTCCTCTTAGGAAAATTGCATGGTGAGCAACAATTACATTGTTCTCAAGTGAGTTGTATAAGTACAATACTTTGGTATCCCTAAGATTACCGACAATTGGCACTTATCCAATTTGGGTTTTAGTTTGGTATCATCCAAACATATGCCTAGCATCCCAAATTTACAGGAATGAGAAACCCGGTTTCTTTCTCGTTCATATCTAATATGAAATCTGTCAAACAGATTATTATGGAACCTTATTCTAAATAAGTTCTGCACTGTTTAAAGCTTATCCGTTGAAGGAAATGGTAGCTCAGAGCGACTCATGATTAACCTGATCATGTCTAACAAAATTCGGTTTATCAGTTCGGACACATCGTCAAATTGACGTGTTCCGAGAGGAGTCCTCATTGAAAGAATACTATACTCTTTCAAGTATTTTAGAAAATTATTGCTTAAGTATTTTCCATTACGGTCTTATCGTGACGGTTTAATACTATAGCCGATCTGTTTGTCTATTTCGTGTCAAAACTGTAAAAGTTTCTGATTTGTGTTCTTCAAAAGAAACACATAATCCTAACGTGATGCCACATCTGTAAAGGTCATGAAATATTCATATCCACCTCTAGCCTAGCTAGACATGGGCCCACTTGCTTCACTATGAACTATGGCTAACAGATCGGTGGCATTTACACTTTTACCAAGTAAAGGTGTTTTAGGCACTTTGCCCAATAAACTATATTCGTAGACTTTATTTGATTAGGATCAAATCAGTCCGAGTACCCACTCTTTGAAAATGTGGATATACGATTCTTGTTTGATTGCGTCCCAGACAACAATGCCACAATATGTTTCTTCTGATCAAATCAGTTTGAGCTAATTGTTTGTCATGTTATATGTTTGAGATTTATTTATATATCTAAATATAAATTATGTTATTCACATCTAATGTGTTTATCTCAATATCATCTTTATATAATAAAACACTTTAGTGTTTTAGAATATAAAGGTTCAGGCGCAGCGGGTTAAACACTGATATAGAGATAATGTTTCTAGTCAAACTAGTTACATTATAACAGTTCCCAAATTTAGGTATCTACGATTAAAACAACGATTTTTGTCCCGTTTCCAATCCGCAGATTAAATCTCAATTGAGGTCAGTATCCTGCTCATAGCAGATTCTGAACATCAATATATTTTTATATCACACTAAGTATCTAAAATCCAATTTTAATACTAGTAGTGAATATATTTATGACAAACATATTTGAAGTCAGAGCCTTGCTCATTTTCAATTCCTTCATGCCTGCTTTGTCCAAACGGCAGTCACGCTTCCGCAATCCCGTTTGCCATATTTAGGCAGACATTTTGGGATATGTCTTTTATCTTCCCAGAAGATTATAATGATTTTGCCTTTGCCTATTTCAACACTCCAGAAGCCTTTGGGCTAGCCTCAACCTTCTAGAATATCGAAGTAAGATGAGCCTTGCGCTATCTGCCTTATTGCAAATTTTGACTTCACCTCCTTAAGAATAGTCATTAACCCTCCAAGAGTTATTATTGCAATTAAGTACTTCTAAAATCTAAGTATAGATTTATGAAGATCCTTCAGTTTCATTATCATACTTTAAGGATCTAACCCTTAGTTCTGACAAAGAAATTAAGGAGTCTACTGCGGTAAGTATAATGGATTAAGCACTAAAGTTATCATCACATTAATCTTCCAAAAATTATGCTATACTATTTGCTTAACTCCGGGCTTAGGCATAATATGTTATTTTATCAAATAAAGTAACTTATTATTTTTCCAAGACCATCCTGAAACTTTATTCCCAATTTGAAAATTAAGCCATTTAAATACATTTTCCATAGGATTATGTTTTAAATGTCAATTTTTCATTTTTATCTTGATTCTAATAGTCCAACTATTTAATCAACGATTTCGGTACTATTTATTATAATGATTACAATAGTCCAACTATTTAATCAACTATAATTTAATAGATTAAAATCAATTATATTGATTACTATAATCCAATTATAAAATCAACTATAAATGAATAGTTTGAATACAGTCCAACTTTTAATTAAAACAACGTTTAAATATTAGTCCAACTAACATTTAATTTATTTTGCCGAATGATATTTGTTTTGAGCGCGTATGGCAAGTAATTAAACGAATATTGCAAATTCAATTATTGCCTCCCACTATTTTTCGGCGAGCCTCTAACCCTCTGTCGAATACTGGGGAAACCGTGTTTCCTAGTGGGCTAGGATCCCGTTAAATATCACACAATCTTGACTTTGACCAACAAATTGTATGATAATTAACTAGGTAGATCTCTAAGATCAATTGGATCCAATCCAATTCCTAGATCCAGTAGGGGGACTTCCAAGTCCGAAACATATATCTTATATATGCCAATGCATCCAATGTATTACCTAACCTTTTTCCTCTGAATCAACTAAGCCTTGGCTTTGGCACAACAAACTTAGTGATCCCAGTTAAGCGCGACCCATTGACCATGGAAAGCTTCGTAATCAATGTCGATGGACAAGAAGTGGTCTTGACTTTGGCCAACAAACCACAACTTGGACAAGACACCAATATGGAACAAAGCCTTCGTGATTTAAACACATCCTCGACGGACAAAGGCCTTGACTTTGGCCAACAAGCCAATGCCAGTCTCGGATCTTGAGTGAGAATCACTCAATGGAAGGAAAGACGCTTAATATTGTTTGAGGGTTTTTCGCGTGCAAATTGGCAACCAATTTATTATCTTTGTTAAGGTCTCATCAGCATACACCCTTAAACATGCATTCAAAATACATAATAAAGCGCGTATAAATAAATAATAATGATATGCGGATGGATATTTTACACATTGATCCTAGATCAAATCTCTCACTTTCTCTCTCCCGCTAGCAAATGTATTACTTCTACCCGTTAAACTACACTTCTAAAGAAACTGTTGGTTTCTATGATTAGTCCCAAGATCATAATGAACAATGAAACATGAATGAATAACGAAGAAATATGGCGGAATCATACTTACAACGATCGGTTTAGGATGTGATGAACAACAAAATTTCCTCCTCCAAGAGCTCCTAGAATACAGCCAAAGCAAATGTGGAAGATCCAAGCTTTGTTTTGTCTTTCCAAGCTCTTGAATAAGTTTCCCTATCACCTCTTGATCATCCTTGAAGAGTGCTAGCCATTGGTGAATTTTTGCAACAAAACTTCACCTTGTATTTCCTTCAAATTCGGTCAAGGAATGAAAGAAAATGGGGAGAGAAAAACCTTCACTGGTTTCTGTAATGGGAGAGAGATGAAGCTTATGAATTATTTGTTTCAAAAACAATTAATATCATTTACCAAAAGTTGTATTAGGTAATAGTCAACCAAGCTTTCAATGCTTTGATTTTGGAGTGAAACACACACAATCACCAACTAACCTAAACACATCAACCTAAAGGTAATAAAGGTTACATGTGATGTGATGGTTGATGTGACATGTAGGCCCCACTCGATTCCGAATGCGAGTGGGCCCGCTAACACTCCCGGGCTCGGGTTCGCTAATTCCGAATTAACGAACTTCCGTCGCGACGTAATTAAATCGAATTTAATTAAATAATTATGCCTAGCAAAATTACTATTCACATCGCTAACGAATTAATTCTAAATTAACTCGTTCACCCGAATTAAAATCTAATTTTAATTCTGCTTCGAAATCTAATTCTGAAAATATATCGAATATATTATTTTAATGATTAATTTCAAATTAATCTTTCTCTCTCTTCAAATAGTACTTTTTTTTTGAAGGACTATTCAAATAGTACTTTATCCAAGATAAAGTCTCTCCGCAATTAATCCAAGATTAATTAAGCTCGAATCATACGTCATTGGTGAATCTTCGGGAAGCGATCCAAGAGGTCCATGGATATGTTGGCAGTAAATACGGTCGTCGGACTATCCGAACTCGTACGTACCTCGTACTACGTTTTTACCGATTTACGAGACAAGGTTGGCTTCAAGCAAAGTGCCATGCCTACCCAATTCTCCATAAATATTCTAACTGGAATATATGATCTTTATCAGACGTAGTATACCGTAGTATTGTGTATTGCGATCCAGTATCGGATGTCACATGCGAGGCTTGGGGCTGGAATAGTGTCTGCCCCGTACGAAGCACATATCAGATATCAAGCAACTAGTCTCTTTGAATCGGATAATCATGGCCTTGTAATATTACCTCGATGGTTGCAACACTATAGAGAACCAATTCTGAATCCATGTGTGATCATCATCTCCATATGTCTGAAGTGATACTTCCGTCTTGACATCACATCCAATACACTACGATTCTCAATAAACCCAGAAGAGGCGTACACAGAACCTGTTAAAGCCCTGGACGAGCAAAACCAAAGTTTACCGATTATCGCAAGTACTAGCGATGCAAGTCTCAGGTTAAGACCAAATACACCTACCCTGAAGCGGACTCCCATAGACACATATACATACTACCAATGGGATTCCGCGGGGTCTATCCAGAACGAAGATGTTTTCCGTACCATCGGTAAAACACAACCTCCTATCGCACTTGCATACGTATCCTATACTTAAATATATGAGAACTATGCCGTTATGCCCTCACAACGCGCACAAGTGCAATACTAGTCTATTCCGCATTATCGATGTCCAATCTCGATAATACTACGACTAGGGATATTTAATGATTAAACCTTTATGGATTGATACTGTCTCATATCATCTCAATCCGGAACTAATCATATGGACTTTTACCATTTATATATGAAAGTAAATAAATTACAAAACAGTAAAAGGCAATTTCATTACTACATAGTTAATTTTGTACAAAAACACAATGTCTTTTACAAAACAGTGACGCTATGGGTCATAACTGTCCAACAATCTCCCACTTGGCCTATAGCCAGTCACTCAAGCATCTAATACATGAACTATGTACATGTCGCTCAAACTTTGGCTGAGGAATAGCTTTCGTCAGCGGATCTTCCATGTTGTCATCTGATGCGACCTTATCGACCTTCACATCGCCACGATGTATGATCTCACGAATTAGATGGAAACATCGAAGAACATGCTTGGATCGTTGATGAGACCGTAGTTCCTTAGCCTGCGCTATAGCTCCGTTATTGTCACAATACAATGGAACGGGCTCAGCTGCTAACGGAACTACTCCTAATCCAATTAGGAATTTTTGGATCCTAACTGCTTCCTTTACTGGTTTAGCTGCAGCAATGTACTCCGCTTCTGTTGTTGAATCGGCAACAGTCTTTTGCTTGGAAGATTTCCAGCTCACTGCTTCATTATTCAAACAAAATATGTACCCAGATTACGACTTGCAGTCGTCTTTGTCGGTTTGGAAACTTGCATCGGTATACCCAGTTACCTCAAGTTCTCCATCTCCATAGATTAAGAAAGTATCCTTAGTTCGTCTAAGATACTTAAGGATTTTCTTAACCGCCATCCAGTGACCTTCACCTGGATCGGCCTGATATCGACTACACATGCTCAAAGTATAGGAGACATCAGGTTGCGTAGATATCATGGCATACATGATCGATCCGACTGTCGAGGCGAACGGTATCCGACTCACGTTGTCTCTCTCATCTTGAGTTTTAGGACACATGTCCTTATATAGATAGACGCCATGTGACACTGGCAACAGTCCTCTCTTGGACTGATCCATGTTGAATCTCTTCAACACTTTGTCAATGTAAGTGCTCTGGGAGAGTCCAAGTAGATTTCTAGATCTATCCCGGTAGATCTTTATTCCCAGAATAAAGGCCGCTTCTCTCAGATCTTTCATGGAGAATTTCAATGAAAGCCAAGCTTTCACCGACGTTAGCATGAGAATATCATTGCCTATTAGCAATACATCGTTAACATAAAGGATAATAAAAGTCAGTGCTCTCCCACTAAAATTCTTGTATACACAAGGATCATCTTCATTTTGAATGAAATCATATTCTTTTATGATCTCATCAAAATGTTGGTTCCATGACCGCGATGCTTGCTTCAGTCCATAAATGGACCGATTTAACTTACAAACCTTGTTTGCAAGTCTGGGTGCGATAAAACCGTCAGGCTGTTGCATATAAACATCCTCCGAAAGGTTTCCGTTAAGGAAAGCGGTTTTAACGTCCATCTGCCATATCTCGTAATCGAAATATGCAGCAATAGCAAGCATTATTCGAATGGATTTAATCATGGCAACGGGTGAGAAAGTTTCGTCGTAATCGACACCATGTCGTTGACGATACCCCTTCGCTACAAGTCTAGCTTTGTACGTTTGTACGTTGCCATCCATGTCAGTCTTCTTCTTGAAGACCCATTTGCATCCAATAGGCTTTACGCCTTCTGGTGCATCAACCGGTGTCCAAACTTGGTTGGTGTACATGGAATCCATTTCGGACTTCATGGCTTCTTGCCATAAAGCGGAATCGATATCTTGTATCGCTTCCTCATACGTAGCCGGTTCGTTATCCTTAATGAGATCAATATCTACATGAGGTGAGATCAGAAACCCATACCTCTCAGGTTGTTTCCTGACTCTCTCCGACCTACGCGGTCCTTGTGCAATAGAAGATTGTGGTACAGTCTCATCCCAGATGGACTGTTCTTGTTCCGTTGAGGATTCTATGCCAGGAACAATATCACTCTGATTTTCATCGAGTTCTACTTTCCTCCCACTCACCACTGCATTTAGGAATTCCTTCTCAAGGAAAACCGCATGTAGAGCAACAAATACTTTGTTCTCTCGTGGGTGATAGAAGTAATATCCTTTGGTTTCCCTAGGATATCCTACGAATAGGCATTTATCCGATTTGGGATCAAGTTTGGTACCTTCCAAACATTTGACGTATGCCCAGCATCCTCAAATCTTCAGGAATGAGAAACCCGGTTTCTTTCCTGTCCATATCTCATATGGTGTCTGTTGTACAGACTTTGACGGAACCTTATTCAAAATAAGAACTGCACTGTTTAATGCATATCCCCAGAAGGAAACATGTAGCTCCGTGCGACTCATCATAGACCTAACCATGTCCAACAAAGTTCGGTTTCTCCGTTCGGACACACCGTTTAATTGCGGTGTTCCAAGAGGAGTCCACTGTGAAAGAATACCATATTCTATGATTAGTCCCAAGATCATAATGAACAATGAAACATGAATGAATAACGAAGAAATATGGCGGAATCATACTTACAACGATCGGTTTAGGATGTGATGAACAATAAAATTTCCTCCTTCAAGAGCTCCTAGATTACGGCCAAGGCAATGGTGGAAGCTCCAAGCTTTGTTTTATTTTTCCAAGCTCTTGAATAAGTTTCCCTATCACCTCTTGATCATCCTTGAAGAGTGCTAGCCCTTGGTGAATTTTTGCAACAAAACTTCACCTTGTATTTCCTTCAAATTCGGTCAAGGAATGAAAGAAAATGGGGAGAGAAAAACCTTCACTGGTTTCGGTAATGGGAGAGAGATGAAGCTTATGAATTATTTTTTTCAAAAACAATTAATATCATTTACCAAAAGTTGTATTAGGTAATAGTCAACCAAGCTTTCAATGCTTTGATTTTGGAGTGTAACACACACAATCACCAACTCACCTAAACACATCAACCTAAAGGTAATAAATGTGACATGTGATGTGATGGTTGATGTGACATGTGGGCCCCACTCAATTCCGAATCCGAGTGGGCCCGCTAACACTCCCGGGCTCGGGTTCGCTAATTCCAAATTAACGAACTTCCATCGCGACGTAATTAAATCGAATTTAATTAAATAATTATGCATAGCAAAATTACTATTCACGTCGCTAACGAATTAATTCTAAATTAACTCGTTCGCCCGAATTAAAATCTAATTTTAATTCCACGTCGAAATCTAATTCCGAATAATATATCGAATATATTATTTTAATGATTAATTCCAAATTAATCTTTCTCTCTCTTCAAATAATACTTTATCCAAGATAAAGTCTCTCCGCAATTAATCCCAGATTAATTAAGCTCAAATCATATGTCATTGGTGAATCTTCGGGAAGCGACCCAAGAGATCCCTGGATATGTTGGAAGTAAATACGGTCGTCGAACTATCTGAACACATACGTACCTCGTACTACGTTTTTACCGATTTACGAGACAAGGTTGGCTTCAAGCAAAATGCCATGCCTACCCAATTCTCCATAAATATTCTTACTGGAATATACGATCTTTATCAGGCGTAGTATACCGTAGTATTGTGTATTGCGATCCAGTATCGGATGTCACGTGCAAGGCCTGGGGCTGGAATAGTTTCTGCCCCGTACGAAGCACATATCGGATATCAAGCAACTAGTCTCTTTGAATCGGATAATCATGACCTTGTAATATTATCTCGATGGTTGCAACACTATAGAGAACCAGTTTTGAATCCCTGCGTGATCATCATCTCCATATGTCTGAAGTGATACTTCTGTCTTGACATCACATCCAATACACTACGATTCTCAATAAACCCAGAAGAGGCGTACACATAACCTGTTAAATCCCTGGATGACCAAAACCAAAGTTTACCGATTGTCGCAAGTACTAGCGATGCAAGTCTCAGGTTAAGACCAAATACACCTACCCTGAAGCGGACTCCCATAGACACATATACATACTACCAATGAGATTCCGCGGGGTCTATCTAGAGCGAAGCTGTTTTCTGTACCATCGGTAAAACACAACCTCCTATCGCACTTGCATAAGTATCATATACTTAAATATATGAGAACTATGCCATTATGCCCTCACAACGCGCACAAGTGCAATACTAGTCTATTCTGCATTATCGATGTCCAATCTCGATAATACTACGACTAGGGATATTTAATGATTAAACCTTTATGGATTGATACTGTCTCATATCATCTCAATCCGGAACTAATCATATGGACTTTTACCATTTATATATGAAAGTAAATAAATTAAAAAACGGTAAAAGGCAATTTCATTACTACATAGTTAATTTTGTACAAAAACACAATGTCTTTTACAAAACAGTGACGCTATGGGTCATAACTGTCCAACAGAAACCTCATTTACATTGAGGAGAATATGTGAGAAGAGAATACAAAGAGTATGAAGGTGATAAGGCTGGACACGCAGGTCCAATTAATAAATCAAATTTATTACAACAATTTCTAAAATTGCCCCACCCATCTAATATCCATATGATATACATTATTCATGCATCACAATCATGTATTCACACAAGCATGTTATCAATCAATCTAATCCAATTAATTAATTTGATAATTAGTGATCATCCAATGTTCAAACAACGATTTGATTTTGCTCGAGTCAAACTCGTTTTGCGAATAAGTACTTAAAGTACGAATTCTCGAATTAAATTAAACTACATAATTAATTCCAATTCAATTTGTATTTAATACTAATTCGCTTATTTAATTCCAAATTAAATACTACACTTTATTAATGAACCTTTACGACTTAAATTCCAAATTTAATCGTGACGGGTCTCAAAGCCCGATTAACGTCCAACGTCAATTTAATTAAAGTCCAATGGGTTTTTAATTAATTTCTTAAAGTGTGGACTTTTGGTCAACTCGGGTCAAACCCAATAACCAAAGTCCAATCCGGGAGTGACCCCATAAGCCCAGAAATCAATTTAGGCCCATTAGGCCCAATTAAACTTTAAAGGTCCATTAGTCGCATTTGGGATTTATGGAGGCGGTTTTGGGCCTAATTGGATCCAACCAATTTAGCCTAAACCCAACTTGGTACAACCAAGCCCAATTAGCCCATTTACAACTTAACAAGCCCAAATCCAATTTAAGGCCCAACATAATTAAATTACAAAAATTCCAAATTCTCAGTTTAATTACATAAAGTGTATTACACAATTAATTACCCAAATCAATATTTCCAAAATACGAATTAGCCTAATTAATCATTCTCCTTTACATCAATTAGTGTCCAACACATTTTATCAAAATCAAACCCAAACATGCTTAAGGCTCTCGGCAATTGAAGGGGATTTTGTGTCCGATTCGGTTTCAATCCAATTAATTCCACAATCGACATTAAATCAACATCCTAAATCGTTTCAAGTCATCCAATGATCAATGAAACAAAAATCCCCAAGATTTAGGGCACTCTAACTCTCGGCTTTTAGGGTTTATTTTTCCAAATTACAAATCCATTCCAATTGAATCAAATTCAACATTAAATCAATATCCCCAAATGATTTCCAACTCATCCAATGAATCAAAATCAAAAAATCCAAGACATTAGGGTTCATTGTATTTTCGGCCAACACAAAATTTTGGGGAAATTTGTTCCAAACAACATTTCATCAAATTGATCCAATCAATCATCAATTCAAACACATTTAAGCATACTAATTCATCCAATTTCATTAATCATGCTCAAAATCAATTTTACCTAAATTTTAACCCTAAATTTTTTTTATGCTCAATATTGGCTCAAGTTACCATTGTTGGTTTCTATTAAGGTCCCAAGGAAGAAATCAAGCATAAAACACATGTGAATACACAATAAAGTATGGCGGAATCATACTCACAATGGACGGATTGGATGCTACGAAGAACAAAAATAATAATTTATGCCCTCCATGAAGCTCACAGCAGTGAGGTTTCTTTGTGCTCCATTTTCGGCTTTGTCCTCCAAGAAATCTTCAAGCTCCAAGCTTACAAAATGGATTCCAAGCTCACGAAATGACTTCCCTATCACCTTGTATGCCTCATAGAGTGTGCTAGCACCTTGATGATTTGCCACAAATCATCATTTTCTTCCCTTGAACTCACGGTTTTAGCAGCAGAAAATAGAAAAGAAAATGGCGTGAGAGAGAAGAAGGTTTTGGCTCCAAAACCGTGTAAGAGAGGAGAGAGATGGAAGTTCTATATTTGTTTATCATTTTGTGCATCTAATACACAATATTCCATTTTCAAAAAAATAAATAAAATGATTTAGCAAATAAAAAAAGTCAAGCCTTAATTGCCAACCAATTCCATCACTATTCACATCAACTCACATCACTCAATCAAGTGACAACTTGTCACATCACTCAAAGTGACATTTGATTTGATGCTTGATGTGACTAATGATTTGACGCTTGATTTGACTTGCGTGCCGCACTCGAATTCGAAATGCGAATGCGCTCGCAAACAATCTCGGGCTCGGGTTCGCTAATTCCAAATTAACGAATTTTCCGTTGCGACGTAATTATATGATTATGCCTAGCGAAATCACTATTCACGTCGCTAATGAATTAATTCTAAATTAACTCGTTCGCCCGAATTAAAATCTAATTTTAATTCCGCGTTGAAATCCAATTTCGTTTATTATATCGAATATATTAATTTATCGATTAATTCCAAATTAATCATTATCTCTCTTAATTGATATTTTATCCCAGATAAAATATCTCCGCAATTAATCCCAGATTAATTTTCTCTCTCATCGAATTAATCCCAAATTAATTAAAGTGCGAGTCATATATCATCGGTGAATCTTCAGGAAGCGACCCATGAGATCCCCAGATATGTTGGCAGTAAATTCGGTCGTCAGACTATCCGAACACGTAAGTACCTAGTGCTACGTTTATACCGATTTACAAGATAAGGTTGGCTTCTAGCAAAGTGCCATGCCTACCCAATTCTCCAGAAACATGCTTACAGGAATAAGCGATCAATATCAGGCGTAGTATACGTAGTATTGTGTATGTCGATCCAGTATCGGATGATCACGTGCTAGGCCTGGGGCTGGAATTGTGTCTGCCCCGTACGAAGCACATGTCGGATGTCTGGTAACTAGTCTCTATAATCGGATATACATGACCTTGTCATAATATCTCGATAGCTGCATCATTTAAGAGAACCAGTCCCGTATCCTACGTGACCATCATCTCCACTATGACTGGAGTGATACTTCCGTCTTGACATCACACCCAACACACTATGATTCTCAATATACCCAGCATTGGCGTACACAGAACCTGTTAAAGTCCTGGACGACCGCAACCAAAGTATATTGATTGTCGCAAGTATTAACGGTGCAAGTCTCAGGTTAAGACCGAATACACCTACCCTGATTTCGGACTTCCATAGACACATAGTCATACTACCAATGGAATTTCGAATGGGTCTATCCAGAGCGAAGCTGTTTCCCGTACCATCAGTAAAACACAACCTCCTATTACACTTGCATGAGTATCATATACCCAAATATATGAGAACTATGCCGTTGTGCCCTCACAACTCGCACAAGTGTAATACTAGTCTTTTACGCATTTGTCGATGTCCAATCTCGACAATGCTCTGACTATGGATATTTGATGATTAATCCTTCGTGGACTGATACTGTCTCATATCATTCTCAATCCAGGAACTAATCATAGGGACCTCCTATCATTTATACATCTAGGTGATCTAATCACAAATGATAAGAGTGCAATCTCCTTTGTCACATAGTTAATTTGTACAACACCATGATCTGTACAAATAGTGACGCTATGGGTCATAATTGTCCAACAATTATACCCCCTAAAGTCAGTCACTTATTGTTTAAATTAGAATTTTTTTTCTTTTTTATTCAAGTGAGCTTGGCCAAATTCATCCTCTAAAAGTTCTCCAAATTTTGCTTGATGATTCAAGATGAGAAATGAAAAAGATCAATAAAAAGGCTTAAGGAATTAGGAGGATTAAAGGTAATTCTACATATCCCTAAGCTTAGAAAACATGTTTTTTTTTTATGATCTAGTGAGATCCTAAGGTGTCTACTTTTCTTAGAATTTGAGGCCTTTTGATTTGGAGGATGGAATTGAAGGCTTGTTGCATGTGTGAAGTTGATTTGGATGTTATTATTGTAATATTGATTCAATTTGATCATTTGATGATATGTTTCCATTCTACAGTGTTATTACAACTTTTGTAATGCCTAGAATTGTGTTTGGGTGCTTCAATTGTGGTGGCTTGGATTGGTGTTGTGACTAATTTGATTAATGTTGAAAAAGTTGGATTAAAGCATGGAAAATTGATATTTTTGATTTCTGGATCATATTTGGAAATTATGGGTTTATGATGATGAAAATGATGTCATATGAATGTATTGGATGTGTTTTGGGTGTTTGAACAATTTCCGGAAATTGTTTCAGAGTTGAAATATGTGAAAACGGTGAAAAACAGCATTATCAGGTGACTTTTGAGCCAACCGGGCGACGGCTACCCAAACAGTGAATTTGTCATTATTCGAGCAGCCCATGAACTACCCTAATACTATTGGGGCTGACTTGGGCAACCCTCATATCTATTGGGTAGTCGGTTCAGTCAAAAACGCGTTTTATGCCATTTTACGGAAAAATATTTTCGTAAAAGTTTCACGATGTTTCTTAACTATTTATGTCGCTATTTGATGTGGAATAAATATTTTTAGGTGAAATATGAATAAATTATTCATATTGGATATTGAATAATTTATTCGGTAATTTTAAAAAGTTTGAAAATTACGATTTCACCCGAACCACGAGCTTCCGCTTCGCCCACGCCAAAACCCAAACAAAAATGGTATCAGAGCAGGTCTGATCCTTCATCCATTACATTTTTCATACTTTATATATGATATATAATTCAATTTTTATGTTTGCACGTGTATGTAATTCAGATATTTCTTGACTTTTCGGTTCTACGCTAACGGGAAACGTAACAGAAGCTTAATGGTAAGTTAAGTTATATTTTCTTAGGTAGAATTGATTTTTTTAGAAATTGATCTAGATTATATTCTGTATTTGATGTAGAGTAAAGCTTTCTTGTGGAATATCCCTGCTTAAATAAGACAGTAAAGTGACATGTATTGGATGTATGTTTCTTGGTCCGTCTTTTCAATACGGTTTATGGGTATTTTTCTATGGCTGCATCCGAGAAAGTGCCAAAGCAGTGAGGGTGTAATTGATAGAATTTTATCCATGCCGGATGTATATTTGATACTAGACAAATTCAAGTGAAAGTGGAAATCCTGAACGTGCCAAAGTTGTCAAGAGTACATCGGTAGCTTGAGTTTGTCATTGGCAAGTGAAGCCTTGATACTCCTCCTTGTGAATGTGCCAAAGCTGTCATAACGAGAACGGTCAGAACCAAAATCTGGAGTCGCAATGAGTGTGATTGACAATGAGTTGTCTACCTAATGAATATACGTAGGCGAGATCGTGCCAAAGCTGTGAGTCGAAATATATTCATGGGATCTACCTATCACTATGGAATTCGATTTAATTATTGAATTCCCATTTTCCGTTGGGGATTACGGTATTACGTAAAGTAGTGGGAGACATTGCTGGGTTAAAAATCCGTAACTCAGGCAGCGCGTAATATTATGAAAATTGCTGCTTTTGTTTTCCTTTATTCTATATTGTTAATAGAATTATACTTCTAATCCACTGCATGCATATTATTTGAATATGTTTTCTAACTTCTCTTGTGGTTGCGAATTTCTAGAATAGGTTCTAGAATGTTAGTAGACTTGGATATTGTTAGATTAGTCTAAACCATCGGGAGCTGTTGTTCCAATTTTCTTGAAAATCAAGATGGTTACTGACTTAGTTTCTAAGTCACGATAAGTAATCTAAATAGATATCTGTTTTAGGATATAATTGTCTAGAAAGAATAGTTTCTTGTGCGGTAAGAATTGACGTGAATTAGTTCATGTCTCGAGATTCTTGACTGGCATTAAGAAAACTCCATTAGGTATTTGTTTATCTTATAATGTCGTTTCTTGGCTTTAGTGACTTTTAGAAGTCACGTGTTTGACATAGTTTGCTAATCAATTATTTGTAATTATTGTAATAATTGAAGATAAATTATAAAGCTAAATAAAGGAGATGCGTATAGTTGTGTATAGAAAAATATCGATTCTCACAATATGAAAACTGTAGGTATTGGATACCAGATCTCCCGTCTAGTTATTTAAAATTGTGTTTAATGATTGTTTTTGATATTTGATATAAGAACTTGCGACTATTGGATAGTTACTTGTTCTTTATAAATAATTGTTACATATTTTTAATATGACTAGTAGTGTCATTGATAAGAAGATAAACATTAAGAAAAATATCCGGTTAACTAAATAACTTAGAACAATGCTTTATGAGATTTTATCACATAACATTAGATGCTTATTCATTATGGTAAAGGATGGTCTGATATAAGATCACACCATATATCCGTATCCATTTAATGAATATTGTATTCAGGTTGTGATTAAATCTCATTTAACCAATGATCATTATTGGACCACATATTTATTAAACTAATACATTGGATGTATGTAGTTTAATGAATTATAAATTTCCATGGATAGTTTTCTTTACTTCGTAACTTAGTTAATGAATTGTCATGACTTAGTTACATGTTTCTAAAAGAATATATATTGAATGTCTTGAATGGTTCAAGAACTTTCAATATGTTTTTGATGAAATGCAAATAGAATATTTTGAATGGTTCAAAGATATTCTATGAACACTATAATTTAAAAAAAAAAATCATTGTGAGTTTTTGAATTGTTCAAGTGATATGATCAAACACAAGAATTTATGGCAATTAGTTCTAAAGGTATTTAATGAATTTGATTCTTACTCAATATGAATCTTCTACGATTCCATAGTGATGGAATTGGTTAGTGGGAGAAATCGAATCTTATATGATTTGATTCGTTTGATATTGAGTGTTACCGAATAAGTTTTTCAATACTCTTGGGGATATGCTCCAGTAACACTAATTCATCCTTTTAATTAAGGTTCCATTAGTTTCTACAGTTACGTATATGATATGTATAGATAGAAAATTCGAATATTGAAAAGTTTGAGTTTTGAATATTTCTTTTGTATAATAGTTATATAATTGAAAGTACTTGTGCCTTGAAGGTATAAGTAAAAGTTTATCATTTATTCTATTTAATATAATATTCTATTTAATAGAATATTGTATTCTATTTGATAGAATATCTTTTCTACAATCCCGAGTAATAAAATTATTTTATTACTACGTAACATCAGATGTTGACGATTGTAGAAAAGACTTGACTTATTGAAGTCAAATGTGAGAGTGATAAACTATAATGGAACTACATAATTAATTAGATGAAATGACCCTACAATATCTTCCGTATAAGTTTAATAGGATGTAAGAATCATTTACAAAGTATTTGATACTTATTAGTTCTGTTGTTTTCTTATCGAAAAAAATTATCCTATGACTTATAGTGGGAGTGATATTTTTGATATCGATTTCGGTAGTTAGCATTCAAACATAGATCTAAAATTATTCGTAGCTTACTACAATCAAGTTTTGAACTTGATTAAGCTTTCGTTATGAATCATTCATAAAATATGCAAATTGTTTGCGCATCAAAAACAAAGTGAGCTTGATAAAGGTTTGACCATTATAGTATGAAAATGAGAAAAGTTATACTCATTGATCTATTGTAGATTCTGAGAAAACTTGTCTCTAATCGCACTAATTTAATAATTAAAGATCTGTTGGTTAATGTTGATATTAAACTATGTATTTTGGCTAAAGAATGTAAAGTGGCGTTCCTGAATGTTTTCTTCGAATGAGAAATCCGTTGTGGTTTCTTTCCGAAAATCCGTGTTCTCTATTTTTGATACAGTCAGATTGTCTGATTTTATCAAAGCATAGAGAATACATATTTGATAGTAGGGTCATTGAGAGTGTACAATTTCTTTCTAGTGTTATATATCCTAACGACATTGTCATTATTAATGTAATAATGAGATGTTTGTGAGGTAAAAAGTTTACATAAGTCTTCTTTTCTCCGTGATAGCAGTGGGAGTAGTCTCTGTTATATTTGATATAAAATTTCATATATGATATAAAACTAAGAGACTTGTGAAATACTCCTATTAGTCGTGCATTAGATATGATCTAATAAAGGACACAACAAGACTATCTATATGATAGTTAGTATAACTGTTTGACAATTAGTGTGTCTCTTGTATATAGTATTTATCTTTCGTAAATGATGATTCCTTAATTGAAAGAGAAATTGATTAGAATGTCTAATCAATCTTATGCATTATAAGATGATGGCATAATGAATACTATATTATGTGCAATTAAAGACATCAATTTAATCGTAATTGTTACGAATTATTTTGATACCCTATAGACCATAGGATGTGTCTTGAAACATGTTCTTTGTTATCTTTGAGATATTAAGAACGAGTTTCTTATTCATGGAGAATATAGTCTGCAGCCATTAAGATCAAATTAGTTTTGAGTCTAATTATGATGTTAGACAGTCTACGTCATATAGAGTCAGAAATGATGCAGTGGGAGTGTCATAGATAATTCTACTATGTCAGTGGAATTAGTTGTAACTTATGAAGTATTGACTTATGAAGTTGCATAGTGACGTTATAGATTGGAAGTTTTGATATTAGTGTTGTGCTTGCGGTTGTCTCATAATATTTTGGATTTAATCTCTAAATATATAGACAACTTAATAACTATAGCACAATACTGATATCGCATCTAAGTCATATATATTAGACAAAGACCTTAAGATTTACAACATAGTGCGCAGTTACAACGTAGTTTGTAATTGACATTGGAAAGCGTCACTATAAGTTTTATATCCTTAAATAAAGTTCATGGTCAAGATATACCAATACGGGTCGGTCAGTAAAATCCGCCGAGACCAGTACATGTCGTATATCATGACTTGGTCCGATGGTTTATCCTAATAAACCATGAGTCTCGGGAGACTCGTATAGACATGTAGATGTTTATTTGATAAACACTAAACGACTCACTGAAGATTTCCTAATAGATGATACACCAACATCAATATGAATCTTCTCGGGTTGAGCGAGCATAGTGGTCATTCGACTTGAGATACCACATTGGATATATGAGTTATCCTCTACACTTTAATGGCAGTCACGTCACCGATCTATTAAGATCAAACCTTCGCATGTTCGTTGGGTGTGGACTGATGCTCATGATATCCAGTGCGTATCAAGATAGAATCCGTCAGTCCTGTGTACAGGGCATATGTATCCTACACGTATTTGCGATCTAGTAAATCCATGGCCGTGGTATAACTTCGGAAGCAAGTTTCGAGTGTTATTTAGAGATCTTAAATTTGAAAGTCAACTATATTATACCATAAGGATTTGACGTTCTTATCCCATGTATAATATGGATATCCTGTGACAGAGGGATTATACGTATGCAATGAACTCGACTTGCATAGTTTAGCGAGATTTTCCATGGTCGTCATATCATGAGTGGGTGAATTATGGACACAAAATTGGATTTCGTGACAGATAAACCTAAACTTAGAGAGTCCCACAATATGAAGTGTACTCGTTGAGCACTTGGACAACACGTTATGAATAATACATATTATTCATAATACTTCACCGGATTAAATGAGTTAATTTGAATGGTTTAAACGGTTAAACGGAAACACATGCATAAGAGTTTTTTGGGCAATCGTAATTATTGTATATTTGTATTTGATACATAATTTGATTAGATACACATTAATTAATTGTCAAATGAGACTTTGACACATGCCATTAATATATATATTTGTTATTTAATTTAAATAAAAATACATATATAATAATAATTATATTAATTAATTATTTAGATATTTAAATGTTAAATATTTAAATAATTAAATGATATACTTTTTTCATAATTGTTATGAAAAATATTTGATTATTATTGGTTACAAATGACATGATTTTATTAAACTTTAAGTGTGCAAATTTGATTTGTCAAATTAAAACTAATTATATTTAATTGAATTAAATTGGCAAAAATGACCATAATACCCCCCAAAGTCGGTCACTCCTTATTTGAATTAGAAAATTTTGTTTTCTTTTTTATTCAAGCAAGCTTGGCCGAATTCATCCTCTAAAATTTCTCCAAATTTTGCTTGATGATTCAAGATGAGAAATGAAGAAAATCAAGAAAAAGGCTTAAGGAATTAGGAGGATTAAAGGTAATTCTACATATCCATAAGCTTAGAAAACATGTTTTTTTTTTTTATGATCTAGTGAGATCCTAGGGTTTCTACTTTTCTTAGAATTTGGGCCTTTTTGATTTGGAGGATGGAATTGAAGGCTTGTTGCATGTGTGAAGTTGATTTGGATGATATTATTGTAATATTAATTCAATTTGATCATTTGATGATATGTTTCCATTCTAGAGTGTTATTACAACTCTTGTAATGCCTAGAATTATTCTTGGGTGCTTCAATTGTGGTGGCTTGGATTGGTGTTGTGATTAATTTGATTAATGTTGAAAAAGTTGGATTAAAGCATGAAAAATTGACATTTTTGGTTTCTGGACCAGATCTAGAAATTATGGGTTTATGATGATGACAATGATGTCATATGAATCTATTGGATATGTTTTGGGTGTTGGAACAATTTTCGGAAATTATTTCGATGTTGAAATATGCGAAAACGGCGAAAAACGACATTACCGGGTGACTTTTGAGCCAACCGGGTGAGGGCTACCCAAACAATGAATTTTTCACTGTTAAGGCAGCCCATGAACTGCCCTAATACTATTGGGGCTGACCTAGGCAGCCCTCATATGTATTGGGTGGTCGGTTCGGTCAAAAATCCGTTTTATGCCATTTTACGAAAAAACATTTTCGTAAAAATTTCGCAATGTTTCTTAACTATTTATGTCGCTATTTGATGTCGAATAAATATGTTTAGGTGAAATATGAATAAATTATTCATATTGGATATTGAATAATTTATTTGGTAATTTTAAAAAGTTTTAAAATTATGATTTCACCCGAACCGCGAGCTTCCGCTGCGCCCGTGCCAAAACCCTAACAACAATTTGGGTACACAATTCCACAAAAAAATCCCCAATGGTACCTAAAAGATCTCGTTCCAAGGCGGCTGCAACACCAAGATATGACACCGAAAAGTTCATGTCGGCGGCCGTCGAAAAGGGTAATGAGAAGGGGATGAGATAAAAAGTCTGTATCATTGAGAGAGGATTTGATATCAACCATGGGCAGTTCCCCGAAATAGATGCCATTATGACTACCCGACATTGGCAAAAACTTTGCATGCATCCTCCCACAACATGTATTCCTGTGGTGAGGGAATTCTATGCCAACGCTTATGACCATTTAGGGTACCAGGTGATGGTTCGCGAATAGATGGTGGCATTTGATCGGTCAACGATCAATAGATATTATAGATTGCCCGATATAGAGAGTGACGAATATACAGCCACCATCGAGCATCACAACATAGACCATCTGACACAATCACTTTGCATCCCCAATGCCGACTGGGACATGAGCAGCAGTGGGAACATTTAAAGACGAGTTCTAGATATTTGAAACCAGATGCTCCGGTATGGTTCCATTTCTTGACACGCACTCTCCTTCCCGGCTCCCATATCACAAATTTCATGAAGGACCAGATGATTCTATTTTACTCTGTTCTTGAGGGACATATAATTGACGTAGGTGGGTTGATATCCAACAATATTATTCGAGCAGCACACTCTGCACAAGCTGGCTTACTCTACTGCAACCTCATTACCAACCTATGTGCAGCAACAAGAGTACCCAGAGACGCAATGGAAGAATCAACACATCCCATTACTGCATTAACCACTTGAATTATCCAACAATTTCGAGCAGAGAGGACAGCACCATCCAGCTCTTCATCAGCACCTGTAATGCCACAACATCAGCCTCAACCCGCACGGATTTCATCTTAGCCACGCTCCCTGTCACAACGCATAGATCGATTGGAATCTCGCATTAAATTTATTGTACAAGACAGTTTAGCCATGAGGCAACTACTTTTACAAATGGCTCACCATCTCAACATGAGCGATGAGCAGATTCCTGCATTCCCGCACCTTTTGGAGGACAACAATGATGATGATGACGGGACAAAAGCATGACTTACCATGGTAGTGTTGTTCACTTATCTTTATTTTATTTTGTATCTTTTGGGGACAATGCTAGATTTATGTTTGGGGGTGGTTGTTCACTTTATTGCCTACTATATCTTGTTATTTCCTGCATGTTTTGTTTAATGTATGTTTTCTTTTTATATGTTTTAATTTTACATGACATGTTTGTTTGAAGTATTTTATTGAAAAGTCAAAAAAAAAATAAAAAAAATAAAAAAAATATATCTAATGATGAGGTTGTTTGTCTTATTATAAAGTTTTAGGGAACGATAAATGCTAATTTCACTTTTATCCTATACTTTGAGCATAGTATCTAGGTTAGACTTATATGCACTAGAAAATAGTTATGTAGTAGTAAGATAATAAGGAATTGACAAAGTTACTAGTTGAAATAATCGGTGGATTATGATTGACCGTTTGCCTGAATATATGTTTCTGTCTACATTTATTTATGATGTGCGGTATAATGATGAATAAAAAAAACTGACCAAGCTTTTACTTAGTAACCGGACATCTTGCCTAGCAAGCAGTGATTGTTCGCGTCAAACGGTACAGCTTGAGTTTGTTAGATAAATAATAAAGCTTTTACTCAGTAACCAGACATCTTGCCTCAGTAAGTAGTGATTATTCCCGTAAAACGGTAGAGCTTTAATAAAAAATAAATAAAGTCTCTCATACCACACTATGCGCATATAGCAGCAGACAGAACAATTTTTCTAGATAGACAGGTTGGTTTGACCCATCAACTACTAAGAATTGAGACAAAATCACCTAGTTAAGTTACTTAGAATCAAAGTTGTTTACAGATCTATTCACACATTCACTTAGAGTCTGATTTAGATACTTTGTTCAAAGGAATGGATTTTAGTTGTAGTATGCATTTTGAAGGTTCCATTAACTTTGTACATTCTCTGAGGACATTATGTGTACCATGTTTGTTTCTTTTATCTATTTATTTATTTTTGTGTGATTGCATGATCATTTGATTGACGTTTGTGGGTATCGTCACTGTAAACCCTCTCGAGACTATAACTCGTCCACTAGGGACACATATAGGTTTAAAGGCTTGTTGCATATGCTAAATGAAACCGTGATCCCTACGAAAATGGTTAGGTTAATTTGGTTTTAGTAGTTTATTTCATTTTGTTTTGTTTTTTTTGCTCGAGGACTAGCAAAATATTAGGTTTGGGGGTGTGATGAGCGGAAAATATATCAATATTCACCGCCCCTTTTACTTAATATTTTATAAGTTTCTCGAGTCTTGTGAATGTTTTGATGTGTTTTTATTTATTTTGCAGATATAAATAATATCGGGATTGAATGGAATCAACTCGGGACTAAAACGACAAAATATGGATTAAATATGGGCAAAAATAGAATTTATCACTAAGAGTCACGACGCAGAGGCTATGCCCATCACGACGCCCATGAACCAGTGGAGGACACAAACTTACAGCAGTCGCATCGCGACACCGAAGACAATACGAGTCACGGCGCCGTCACAATAAGCATCGAAATATGGTCTACCGATACACGTCTTCAACTGTGCAGCGCGTCGCGACGCCCAATGAAATCGCGGGACACGTATTAGCAGCTGGCACATCGCGATGAGAAAGACCTTCCGCATCACGACACCGAGACCCAAATTTTACCTATAAATTCATATTGATTTCATTTGTAAATATATACCTTCTTTGATTCCTTCTTAAGAATTGAGGATTGTATCTTGTGTGTTTAAATTATGTATTTTTATTTTTAGTAATAAAAATTATGTATGTTTTTTTTACTGTATGTTTAGTTAATTTATTTTCGCTGGGGAAAATGGTGAAGCTTTTAATATGATAATTTAGATTAAACTCACTTATATTATAATATATAAATTGTTACCGCCTATATGGCTGGTTTTATTTGACAAACTTGGATACCGCCTATATGGCTGGTTTTATATAATAATTTATATATTGTAAAAAGTGAGATTTCCAGATTTAAAATAATAAAAGTGGATCCCCTAACTCCAATATTTTATTTTTAATCTAGGGAAGTGATGAAGTACAATATTTATGAGTTTATAAATTGATTTTCTTATATTATGTGTGATACATTGGCTTGTTTATTGAATCTTGACCTTAATGCTTCTTGTTGCCTAATCACCAATAAGATTGATATGATAAACGTAAAATGAACTTGACAAAGAGATTTTATGTTTAGCCTTAGACTCAATAGCATACGATCTCACCTTAGGAATTTCCTTCTATGATAGACATATACATGTCAGGCGTATGTAGCCATAATTGGAACTTGACCTTAATGAATTCGGGTTTCTTAGCTAACATAGGAATATAGTTAATTAAGTCACTTTGAATATTTGCATTTGACCATCGAAAAAGGCTTTTGCATATCTTTGTATTACAGATTAACAAACTGATATATTACACATGTATAGGAGAATAAATTCATCATTCGAGTAATATTGGTGGATTCACAATCCTAGATAATTTCCTTTTATTAATTTCTTTTGTATTTTATTATATTTTTATTTATTTATTTTAGTTAAACCCATCTTCAACCAACAAACAATCATTTCCGATCCCAATTAGATACTAGTAAATAAGTATCTTTAATAATGAACAACGTGAGAAATAAGTCTTCGTGGGATCGATATTTTTATACTACGTATGCGATACGTGCGCTCCCGTAAAGTGTATTGACCGCAGATATAGTTTTTGGCGCCGTTGTCGGGGACTTATTTTCTTACATTATTAGTTTTGAGACTACATACTTTACTTGTATCTAATTTTCTTTATTTTTATTTGTTTATTTTATTTCAAGTGGTTGAAACAATGGATAATTATTGGGTGATGGAAGTATTAAGAGCTTTTAAGAAGTGAAAATACACCTCATATCAAGGAGACGCAGTCCAATTTTCTGAGGCCTGCTGTCCAGCCCAACAACCATCACTGGATGTCAGAGAGAAATAACACAAAATTTGCTCAAATCTTCCATAACATGATGATAAGATGTGAGATATGTGATAGTAACCACTCTAGCGAATCATTGTATGTTCAACTACAATTCGGGGTGGCAGAATTATCAGAGACCTTCATATGAAGAACCAACATATTTCACTGAATCACATTGTCCATCTAATCCATCACAAACCTATGATCTACCTCAAGAACCAGAACTATTGGTGGAAGAACGACTCATTGACATGCTCAAGAATCGGTAAGCTAGATTTGAAGCAAGGTTTCAGAGTCAAGCAATAATTTTACAGATACTGAGAGATCAATTTAGATAATTAATTGAAATTCAAAGCTACATATCTCACGAAACACTATCGGATTATTCTGGTGAAACCCTCAAGAATCAAGAAATTCATAATAACACCTTAATAGAGGGAGATGCAGAGCTGTACACAGAGTCAGAGGTATTAGCTCAAGAACCTGAATATGCAGAGTCTCAAATTGATCCAGACAATTGGTCACTGAGTGCATTTATAAGTAAACACACGTAGAGGAATTACTTGTACCCTCTGTCCCAACAAAGCAAGATGAAGGCTCAGTGATAGAAATATCAACCAAAACTAGTCAAGATACATTAACTCTGTACCCACAATTCGATAATTTTGAAGCATGCATTAGACAAATGTCTGATAAAGAGCTGAACGAGGAAATGCTAAAGTATATCAATGAGGAAGTGGTGGTACAAGATGCAGGGAAAAAATAAGAGCAAGTGTGTGACCATGTTGAAAATCTTGTGACACCAGAGGAAACATCAGAACATTGGGGAATAGACATCGAGGACACCGCCTAGAAGCTTGACAGAATGACACAATAATTCAAAGTCAAGCATCATACGATACCTCCTGATATATTTTCTTTTCTTTCACGAACCACTAGAGCTACAAGTATTAAGAAGGTGGCACGAGCACTGAATCGAACAAAATCATTTTGGCCACCTCATTTTTAGAAGAGGTGCTGTAAGAGCAATGCTCATGGAATTGTCCTTTCTAGGACGTTCAAAAAAACATTGAAGCCTCCTTGAAGGAAAACTTTGAAATATTTATGGCTGTAGACGTTAAATTTAGCGCTAGCGGGGACGCAACCATATAATTTTTTTTTAGTTTTTTTTTAAAATTTCTATTTTCGCAATTTGCGTACACATGTTGTAGAGTATCTTCAATAATGAACAACGTGAGAAATAAGTCCTTGTGGGATCGATATTTAATACTTGTGCGATACGTGTGCTTTCGTAAAATGTGTTTACTGCAGCATGAAGCTGAACCCTACAAAATGCACCTTCGGTGTTGCTTCTGGCAAATTCTTTGGCTACTTGGTCACTTGACGATGGATTGAAGCCAATCCAGATCAGATCAAGTCTATCCTTGATATCTCCTCTCCGACCAGCCCGAAAGATGTCATGTGACTCGCATAAAGGGTAGCAGATCTGAACAAATTCATCTCCAAGTCTACAGACAAGTGCTTTTTATTCTTCTCCGCTCTCAAGAAAGCAAAAAACTTTGACTGGACCCCAGCCAGTGAAAAAGCTTTGAAAGAACTCAAGCGGTACTTGACTTACCCGCCACTTCTTCCTCTATTTTGGGGTTTCATAAGCTCTACTCGACGCGGAATCTCGCTATACCCAAATGGAGAAGTTGGCACTTGCTTTGATTATAGCGGCTCAAAAGCTACGCCCCTACTTCCAAGGGCACCCAATCACTGTTTATACTTCCTTCCCAATGAGGCGTATACTGCATAAACATGAACTTTCAGAGAGGATGATGAAATGGGCAGTGGAGCTTGGAGAGCATGATATTACTTACCAGCCACGAATCGCGATCGAATCCCAAGCTCTAGCAGACTTCATGGCCGAATTCAACCTCAACCTACAAGTTCTTGTTGAACTAGAGATCCAGTGTATCCAAATGATAAAAAATTGGAGACTTGCAATCGACAGATCCAGCAATAAATGAGAATGCGGCTTGGGAATTGTAATCACCACACCTGAAGGCGACACACTACAACAGGAAATCAAGTGTGGTTTCAAAGTCACCAACAATGAAGTCGAGTACGAAGCTCTTGTAGCTGGATTGACGTTGGCCAAAGACTTGGGATCCAAAATAATTGAGGTGAAGTCAGAATCCCAACTCATTGTCAACCAACTTCTAGGAACATATTAGGTGAGGGACTCGCATATGGCATATTACTTACAGAAGGTAAAAGAGCTTCAGGCGACATTTGAGGAACTAATAATATCCAAGTTCCAAGGACAGAAACACTCATGTTGATGCCTTGGCCATACTCGGTTCGACAATACGAAGAGAGAAACCATAAACTATTCCAGCGGTGTATTTTTAGTGGCCAGCCATATAGAAGGAGGAACCATAGATCGTCGCTTCAGTCACCCCAACCAACTCATGGATGACTCCCAAGATTATGTACCTATAAAATGGAATACTCCCACAAGATAAAATTGAGGCTCTTAAAACTCAATGACAAGTTACAAGGTTCACTTTTTATGACAGTCAGCTCCTAAAGAGCTATTTTTCTGGGCCATATCTCAAGTTTCTTATCCCCGAAGAATCCCATCACGTATTGGCGGAGTTTCATGAATGAGATTAGGGGAATCATGCTGGAGGAAGAAGCTTGGCATGTCGAGCACATACGACATGATTTTATTGGCCCATTATGCTAGCCGACGCAGTAGATTTCACCCGTAGGTGTGAAAAATGTCAAAGGTACACCCCAGTCTCACACCTGCCTCCAGAAAAACTCAACCACATTCTCTCTCCATGGCCATTCATGAAATGAGGGATGAATATCGTAGGAAAACTCCCAACCGTCCCACGAAAACGAGTCTACATGCTAGCCCTCACATACTACTACTTGAAGTGGATTGAAGCAGGAGCCTTCACTAAGATACAAGTCAGAGAAGTACAAGCCTTCATTTGGAAGAACATCATATGTCGATTGAGTCTACCACGAGAGATTATAACTGACAATGGATCCCAATTCATCAGTCACTGCTTTCAAGATTTATGCAGGAACTGGGGTATCAAACTTATCTTCTCAACCCCATATTTTCCACAAGCCAATGGTCAAGCCGAGTAATCCAACAAGACTATTATCAACACATTAAGGAAAAGATTGGAGAATGCAAAAGAGGCATGGGTAGACGAGCTCCCAGGAGTCTTATGGTCCTACAGAACAACGACTCGTTCGTCCACCGGAGAAACCCCATTCTCACTAGCATTTAGAACTAAAGCTGTCATTCTAGCCAAAGGAAGTGTTCCATCTCCACGCTACCAATGGCTCGAGGAAGAATCCAACTGACAGCTCATTGATCACAGCCTTGACACAGTCGATGAGCTAAGAGAACATGCCTCCATATGACTAGCTACCCACCAGCAGAGAATGGCCAAGTATTTCAGCAAGAATGACAGGTGCCGAACATTCAAAGAAGGAGATTGGGTCATGTGGAAAGTCTTCTAAAACATGAAAGAAGTTGGAGAAGGAAAGCTTGGACCGAGCTGAGAAGGCCCATACATCGTCACGAAGGTTTTCGGGCAACATGCCTACAAGTTAAGGACAACAGAGGGAAAAGCCACTCAGAATAGCTGGAACGAAATCTATCTCAAGCGATTCTATCGGTAAATCTAGCACATTTAGTCATAATATAGCCACTCGACATGTGACTGCTCTATGACTAGGGGACAAGGAGACTATCTTGTAGCCTTTCTTCTCTTTGGATTTGTTAAAAATTTCCCATTGTTTCATAACTTGGTTCGTGTGCATTCCCCCATTGAGTTTAAGATTATTTAAACATCAATATAATATTTCTACAAACAAAAGTTCAAGCAACAAACATGCAACAATAAAATCAATAATAAATTCTTATATGAGAAAGATTGTTATAGGAAAATAAAGTTTTTACATAAAGGCCATCGACCATCAAAATTAAAAATTTAAAAGAGAAATGCAATCTTCAGTCTTCAGCAGCTTCAACTTCCAGATCCTCAGCCAAGGAAGCGACAACAGTAGGGACTTCTTGAGTATCAGAGGCAGGTACAATCACAGTCTCCAGAGTCTGACTTTCCTTCGAACCAGATCATTCACCAACCTCAGTGATCTTCTATTCAGCTACTTTGAGAACCTTATATGGCTCTATTAACTCATGTTATGTTGTAACTTTTCCCTCCAAGTTGATGGAATCTACGGTGGCATGAATAATCTCTTCAAATTCTTCAATCTCCTCATCCGACGAAGACATCCCAACTTCATATTGCTTCTGCTCCCTTATCCACTTTTTGGGAGTCCAATGCTTATGCTCTCTAGCCAGATATTGTCTTATCAATTTGATCCTCTCAATTAGAATGGCTTCATTGCAGATCCATTCCAATCTCTCTTCCATGTCACCATTCTCATTCTCTAAAGAACACACATTCTTCTTATAGGCCTCATTCTCGGTCTCAGAAACCTCTCTTTCAAGCTTCAACGTCGCCCGAGTCGACTTCAGCTCATTCTCCACCTCATCCACCCTATTCGATTTCTTCTTAATGACCTCATTCAACTCAGCATTCTACTTCCTAACTGTCATATTGAACTTCTCCAACTCCATTGTTCGCCTTTGGCTCGATTTGACATACTATTGCATGAAGAGACTGCATTCCATAGTCTGTAAAAGGGAAGTGTTATTTCCCATTCGACCAAAAGAAAACATAAAAAGGAATTTCTTGTGAACCCTTATCTGGTAACTCAATGCCGCAACCTTTTTGATTGTCTCTATTGAGCCCAATTCAGTCAGCTTATGTTCATCTTCTTCAAGAATGAGCCTTTTGATGAACTTTGAGAGGCTGGAGGGGTCTGAAATTACAGTCGACCCATGAAGAATCTTCACTATGACATTCTCCAGGTCCTCCTCTACTTTGAACATAACTTTCATCTTCCTTGATACAACAACCATCTCAGTCGACTGTCTTGGTGCAGCGAGAGTCTCAGTCGAAACCACTTCCTTCGACATTTGGACTACTTCTTGAACTTCATGCTCATTTTCTTTGGCCTTTCTGCTTTTCCTCTTGGTCTTCATCTCTTCAAGCGATGACACTTTGAATCGACCCGACATTATTTCAGCTACGCATAAAATTTCTTCAGGTGTTAGTGGCTTTAAAAATAGCAGCCTTCCGAAAGTCAATCGACATGACCAAGTGCCCAATATGACAGCCAAAATTTGTCTACAATGAGCCGTAAGAGTACCTTCTGAATCGAAAACCTCTCTCCACAACGGGGCCAATCTCAGTCTCATTTCTTCCAAAACGGCTCTCCAATTCCTATCAGGGCAGGCAGACTAAGGATGAATTTCGTATTTGAGATGACTCGACTGGTTGTATCAAAAGTTCTGTTGCACTGAAGACCTACAAAGAGAAAGATGGACACTTCAGTCATGCGAACAAAATATGTAAATATAAAAAAGGAGAGTAAAACACTCACTCGACGAATTCCAGTGTTTAGGAATACAACTAGCCCCAGTCGAGCCAAAAACACTATCCTCTCTTACAAAGAAGTAAAATTTATGCCAATTCCGACTATCATTCGTTGTAAGCCCCAACACCAAAGGCTCATTCTTCTGACGGAGATACAAGTGGTATCTATCATTCTCTCTCAGATGCTCCTTCATGTAATATGTATATAGCAATTCCCTCACCCCAAACTCAATCCCTAACTTAAACGCCATGCACTCAATCAACTACATAATTCTCCATATGTTTGGCATTAACTGGGACATGGCCAACTCATAATGGTTCCACACTTCCTATACTAATTTGGGTATTGAGAACCTAAAGCCATCAGTAAAGGGGCACTCATAAGACCTAATCCACCCATGTACTTTGTAATCTATTCTCTCAGTCGACGTTGCTAATCTAACTTCTATAGATTGAGGAAACATGTACTTCAACTTCATCTCCCTCATTTATTTTTGGTCACTTGACTGGATGGGTTCCTTATCAAGATATTTGTCTGTTCACTTGTACTTGAGGTCCCACTCGACTCCCCAATGGCTGGAATTGTCCTAAGTGGCGTTGCGTCGATTGGTATTCCTAAAGGTGGCTTGACTATTGTTAGAATCCCAATCTCTCCGAAATCATCACATGACTAACTTAATGCCTCATCCCTATTCGACTCACCATTATATATTGAGAACTCGCTCGACATTGATTCAAAAGACTGCACAATGTTCAAACCTACAAACACTAAACCTCCTAAATTTCTACTCCCTAAAGATCAAACTACCCGAATCCTCAAACACAATTCCAATAATCTCACTATGATCCTAAAGATCAAATGGCCTAACTTACCAAGAACAGATTGAATATATATAATGAATATTGAATAACACGAGAAAAGACGTGAAGAATACATTGAAGATAAGAAGATCTCCTTCAAACTTGTGAAACGAGAGAAGTTTTGTGAATGAAGAAAATGAGCCTCCAAAGCCCTCTTATAATACATTTTCTTTTTGGCGCCTCATTTTCCCTCCAAAAAGATGCCTTGAAATTCTCACCAAGGCTACAGTGATAACATGGTGAAAACCCAAGAATCTCAAGACCATCTCGTGAAACCTATTTAAGGCCTAACGAGTAAAAACAGACGAACCTAGTCGTCGACTAGGGACATTCTGAAGGGAAGTGACTAAGACTACATGGAACCACATCCCATATGACAACGAAACATCTTCCATGTATGACATCTGCTCTAAAGAGTAGGATTACTGACCTTATTCCCAGTCGACACAAAGAGTATACGTTCTTATAAGAGGATCTCCCCCTGGCTTAGATGACATAATGTGGTTACACTAGAGAACCATCAACTACCCAGAAGACATAGTCTCCAGACAACAGGTAAAACGTCCTTCCCTAGTTACTAACCATGTTCATGATTTCATACATTCATGCAACATCATATCCAACAAGTTCCATTCGACTCGACAATGTGAACACATGGTAGCATCGGCTAACTTCCAAGATTCTATCAAAAAGTTCAGACAACTCAGACTCTAAAAGACATGTAAAAGTATTCTTTCTTTTTTACTAACCATGTCTATGGTTTAGAGACTCATAACAGACCAAGACTTGGACCTTCATCTGGTCCATACGACATAAAAGACTCCCCCAGACCCTCAGCATGTCTGGTTAACTGGAGATTATCCTGACCTTCATCTGGTCCAGTCGATGGGAACATTCCCCATGGCTCATATCGAGTCAATGTCAAAGCTTGGACCTTCATCTGGTCCATATGACATAGAAGACTCCCTCGGACCCTCAGCAGATCTGGTCGATTGAAGATTATCCTAACATTCACATGGTCCAGTTGACAGGAACATTCCCCATGGCTCATGTTGAGTCAATGTCAAGACTTGGACCTTCATCTGGTCTAGACGAGATAAAATACTCCCCCGGATCCTCAGCAGGTCTGGTCGACTGAAGATTATTCTGAACCTTCATCTGGTTCAGTCGATCGGAATATTCCCCATGGCTCATGACGAGTCAAGATCAAGATCTGGACCTTCATGTGGTCCAAACAACATTGAAGACTCCATTGGTCATTCTTGGAACCAGTCGGCTGGAGATCATCCTGAACCTTCATCTAGTTCACTCGATGGGAATATTCCCATGGCTCATGTCGAGTCAAGTTCAAGACATGGACCTATATCTGGTCTAGACGACATTGAAGACTCCCCCAGATCATCAGTAGGTTTGGTCGACTGGAGATTATTCTGAACCTTTATCTGGTTCAGTCGACGAAATATTCCTCATGGCTCATAACGAGTCAAGACCAAGACCTGGACCTTTATGTGGTCTAGACGACATTGAAGACTCCCATTGTCCTTCTCGGAACTAGTCAGCTGGAGATCATTCTGAACCTTCATCTTGTTCAGTCGACAAGAACATTCCTCATGGCTCATGTCGAGTCAAGTTTAAGAACTGGATCTACATCTAGTCCAGACAACATTGAAAACTACCCTGGTCCTTCTCGGAACCATTCGGCTGGAGATCATCCAGAATCTTCATCTGGTTCAGTCGATGGGAATATTCCCCATGGCTCATGTCAAGTCAAGTTAAAGACGTGGACCTATATCTGGTCTAGATGACATTGAAGACTCCCTGGTCCTTCTCGGAACCAGTCGCTTGTAAATCATCCTAAACCTTCATCTGGTTCAGTCAACATGAACATTCCCCATGGCTTATGTCAAGTCAAGTTCAAGACCTGGACCTACATCTGGTCCAGACGACATTGAAGACTCCCCTAGTCCTTCTCGGAACCAGTCGGATGGAGATCATCCTGAACCTTTATCTAGTTCAGTCGACGGGAATATTCCCCTTGGCTTATGTCGAGTCAAGTTCAAGACTTGGACCTACATCTGGTTTAGATCTCCCCTGGTCCTCCTCAGAACCAGTAGGCTAGAGATCATCTTAAACCTTCGTCTGGTTCACTCGACGGGAATATTCCCCATAGCTCATGTCGAGTCAAGATCAAGACCTAGACCAACATCTTATCCAGACGATATTAAAGACTCCATTGGTCCTTTTCGGAACCAATCGGCTGGAGATCATCTTAAACCTTCATCTGGTTCAATCGACATGAATATTTCTCATAGCTCATGTCGAGTCAAGATCAAGACCTGGACCAACATCTTGTCCATATGACATTGAAGACTCCCATAACCGATTCCCAAATCATCGTCAAGACTTGTTGTCATCCTAGATCTTCATAAGACCTCTGACATATCCAAGCGACTTCAGCATTTAGGTACGCTTATGTGCTTTCATCTAGTCCTAGATGACATATTCATCAAGTAATCTCAAATTTAAAGACTCATTGACTTAGAGAGTAGAGGAAAAACTGTACGGGCCAAATTTAAGCCAAGGGTAAAAATGTCTTTTCACCTCGAGCCCAATATCATTCCAAAACCAAATGCCTAACAATATACGACCAATGAGACTTAAACTATTCTTATATAGAGCTTAACTCCTTCAAACAGCCAATTCTTATGCCAAGGTTGGACCAATGAACTAAATACTTCTCGGGCTCATATACTAGGAGGATCTCACATCACAACCTATTGAATTTCTAACAGCCAAATCGAGAAACATCTTTTCCTTAATTACCCCCCACGAGATTAGTCGTTTATTCATTGAAAAGTTTATCATTTAATGTATTAATGTGAGCCACCTCATAATAGCCTATAAAAAGTAGCAGAACTCAGAGTCACGAGGTATTCAGGCTGAAACATTCTCATTGGAGCTCTTAAAACCTTTCACCCACTAAACATTAACCCACCACTCTCACGACAGTCAACAGAGGTCAAGGTAACCCTGAACCTTGCTATTCCTTATTTTTCGCTCGTCTTCACTACTGACTAGAGCGTCGGAGTGCCTACGACACCTACAACACCGATGGGTAGTTACTCCCCGCTCATTCTACCTTTGTTTTGTAAGATCGCTAGTGTCTCATCTTATAAAATCTCGATTGTGGACCCAAGGTGAAATCCAGCGTCCACATACATATACTGCGATAATAGGAAATCCAGATTCAGCTTTTGTAATAAATACATATGGATAGATAAGATCATTTATATATCCATTTTTCATCAAATATTCACTCAAATAATTGTACCAAATGCGTCTAGATTGTTTTAATCCGTATAAAGATCGTTGTAACTTGATTGAACACAGTTTACGATCCTTTGATTTATGTATTTCATACATTTTCAATCCTTCGGGGATTTTCATGTAAATATCAATGTCAAGTGACCCATACAGGTATGATGTCACTACGTCAATATGACGCATGTCTAGTTTTTTAGAGACTACCAAACCGAGTAATAATTGAAATATAATAGTATCCATCACTAGAGAATACATATTCTCATAGTTAACATTAGGTCTAAATGGGAAACCTTGCTTGTGCTTTATATATAATTATATCCTTATATTTATTATATTTTTTATGAATACTTATTTTTATCCGACAGGTTCGACATCTTCAGGTGTCTGAACTACGGGTTCAAATACCTAACGTTTGACTAAGGAGTCAATTCTTCAATTGCTTCTTCCATTGAAGCCATCATGTCTTTGTCTACATTCATCGATAATTTGAGGTTCAAATTTATTTATAATTTCAGTAGTTTCTGTTAACAAAAATATATTATCGATGACTAATTCATTATAATCTCACATCTCTCTTGTATAAATATAATTTGTAGGATTTTTCTCTTTAGAGACTTCTGTCTCTTCAAGGATTTGGGTATTTTCAGGGATCATTAATTCTTCTGGAACTATTGATTATGAAAATATGGGTGCATTCATAGCTCAAACATTATTTGTAACAGGATCATGATATCTTATTTTCCTCTTTTGGGGAACAATATCTTTTGAACCAAGTGGTATTTTACGCTTCTGACATGCAACAAATGATTCATTAGATGCTTTTACGTTTGATTGTTCAACATGAACAATCACCCGGATTAGTGTATTAACAACTAGTATATGTGACTTGATTGCTTTTGATGCCTCTATAAATGCATCATGTAATTGATTTGTAAGCAAATGAACTATCATTTGCACTTCATTTTCACATTGACTGATGCAAAAATCTAAATGAGACATCGTAAAAACTTCGGATTCTATAATTATTTTATAGATCTAAAACTTCAGGTTCTAATCTTAAGATTAATTATTGAGTTTAGAACTTCAAGTTCTAATTTACCTCTTGCATCTTGTCATAATCATGGAAAAAAAAAAGTAAATCAAAAGTAAAAATATTGTACTTATTTTCTGATGTGGAGGGTTCAACTTAATGATAACTAACTACAAAGCATACTAATAAGAACAATTAAGACATTAAACTAATAACAATAAAAACATAATATAGTGAATTAGAACTATGAGTTTTAATTTGAAGATTGAAATTCAGAACTTCAGGTTTTGAATTAGAACTGCGGGTTCTAATTTTGAGATTGAAATTCCGAACTTCAGGTTCTGAATTAGAACTAAATATTCTAATTTTACAATTGAAATTCAGAACTCCAGGTTCTGAATAGAATTACGGGTTTTAATTTAAAAATTAAATATCCGTATATATGATGATTCGACATCAAAACCATTCAGGCGGATGATTGGCTTGAGGCCAATGATTTGATTTTGCAAAGCATTATGTTTTTTCTCATTTGTGTTAAAAGTAAAAATTAAATAGAAGCGGATCGTGCTAAAAACGTGTTATAAAAGAAAAGAGAAATCGAAGAGAATAGAATACCTTGCAAAACTGTATGCTTTATTATTATTTACAAATGAATAAATTTACAAGAGTTGCTCTTTATTTATAAGGAGAGATTAATGTGAGATTATTATCCCCAAGTAATGTGAGATAAGTTACAAATATAAAGAGTTGTGATAGAATATAAAAATTATCAAAGTAAAGGGACCACTCATATTTACAACAATCAGTGTATTATTACTTTTTGTTTGGAGAAATGATATTTGGTCAAAATAAGGGCTAAAATCCAGCAATAATTAAAATAGAAGCGGTGAATATGATATTTATGAATTTTATTCACACGGTCAGAATATATTACTACAAAATATTTTTGATCTTTTTTTAAAAATATATATTTAGAAGTTTTGATTGATAATTTTGTGTGAAAATAGAATGATTCTGTTAAAAATGATGAAATAGAATTATTGTTGGGGTAATAACTCTGATATCCAGTAATCACATTTTCTTAATAATGATAATTTTTTTTATTTGTATCAAAACAATCATTATTCATATTATTTTCGCTAAAATATCTATTGAAACCTCTTATTTATACCATAGACTTTTGATCCTTTTATTCAATATAGATTTTATAGGATTATTTTATATTTTAAAAGTTTATGAGTATTCAATTTGGATTTTAAAAATCTTATTATACTCGATTAAGAATTTAAAAAATCCATTAAAATATTACTATACTAAAAAAATTATGAATTCTTAAGGATTTGATTTACTGCTAGATTTTGATGGATTTTAAAGAGTAAAAAATGTTTTGAACAAATTCATTGTGAAATCTATAAATGAATTCAATATTATTATATTGAAGTTTTCATTGTCACATATACTAATAAAACTACACGTCTCGATTATAAAAAAAAATCTAAACATAATCAATAAATGACTTATATAAATAAATAAAATGTTCATTGTGAAATCTATTCATCTCTTGAACAAATTCATCTCTTTCATTTTGAACCAAGTTACATTTCTCTCGATTTTTTTATTTTTATTTTTCATTTTTTTTCAATATCTTCATTTTTATTACATTAGATAATAAAATTCTCAATGCTTATCGCCACTTGTGATTAAACAAAACTCTTACATTCAAATTCAAGGCATGCATTTCATGTGAAATTTTTTTTATGAAATTTGCTTTCACTTTTAAAACCAAGACTTGTGGATTTTAACATTAATTTTTATAGTAGTAAAAAATAATTTAGAATTGAAATATTTCATTGTTTGTTTTTTATTCATTTTTTATTATTAAAAAAAATCATGAATTTATAAAAATCCAATGAAATACTTATAAAAAAAATCATTAAAATATGTGAGAGTCTGGATAGAATTAAATAATTCACGAATTCAGCAAATTCCATATATTATAAAAAAATTCGACACAGTCAATTAAATCTTATTTGAATACATCCTCTTTAGCTTGTTTAGCATTTTTTAATCAGAAAAAAGATTTTTGTAATGATTTTAAGAGGATCTTGACAGTTGAGTTTTGAAATTTTTTTATTCCCAAACATACGAAATATCAACTTTATCGTTCTCGATTAATTTTCAATTGATCTCCGATTATTTCATATTAGCCGCAAATCGCTATTGAAGTGATTTATTACCGATTTTTGATTAAATTACACATGGTACAACATGCATCGAACGCAGTTCATGCCATTTATTTTCCATTTCATAAAAAAAAAATTATAATTTTACCCCTTCTCCAATGTAAACGAAATTACCATACCAGACCTAAGAAGCAGTTTGTAAATATTGTGGAGCAAACATAAACCAACATTGATTGCATTTTCATTGCATCAGTATTGAAAACATTTACGGTACCATTTCTAAAATAAAAATTGTTGTGAGGGGATTTGGAGACCTTTCGCTTGAATGGCGGCCCCTGGCTGCAACTGAAAATGTTTCCATTAAAACCTGTCCATGTGTAAAAATATCAACATATATAATTAAAGACATATTGATAAAAACAAAAATGGTATGTCTATACATAATACTCAATAGTGGAAACAGGCAATGAATCGTGGAAATACAGTCACCTGAAATGTGGGAAAAAAAAAATATATCACGATTATATCACGTCACTTATACAATTATAAAAATCTAAAATATCTTGCCATCAATGGTGGATGCATGATTTTATTATAAAAGCGGTTAAAATTTATTTTTCATGTAATATTGATGAATTAAATATTTTATTATTATTTTCTAAAAGGAAAACAAAAGAAATTATGTGATAAAACAAATAGTAATTGTAT
>SKCR01044877.1:0-47647 GCA_019454045.1 Zanthoxylum bungeanum | reverse complement strand
GGGGTCAATCCAGAGAGAAGTTGTTTCCCGTACCATCTATAAAGCACAACCTCCTATTACACTTGCATGAGTATCCTATACCCAAATATAATGAGAACTATGCCGTTGTGCCCTAAAAAACGCGCACAGGTGTAATACTAGTTTTTTACGTATTTATCGATGTCCAATCTCGATAATACTCTGACTAGGGATATTTTAATGATTTATCCTACGTGGACTGATACTGTCTCATATCATTCTCCGTCCAGGAATAAATCATGGGGACCTCTCATCATTTATACATCTAGGTGATCTATTCACAAATGATAAGAGTGCAATCTCTTTTGTCACATAGTTAATTTGTACAACAACACCATGATCTGTACAAATAGTGACGCTATGGGTCATAATTGTCCAACATCGGCCAAGCCAAAATATTGGAGAAAATTTGATCCAATTCAATTTTCATCAAATTGATCACAAATAATTGTAAGTTATCATCATTCAAGCATACTCAAACAATCAATTTCATCCATACATGCTCAAATCAATTTTACCCAATTTTACCCTAATTCCATTTTCATGCTTAACAAGGCTCTTGATACCATTGTTGGGTTTCTACTATAGTCCCAAGATCATTCAAGCAATGAAAATATGTGAATACAATAACGAAGTATGGCGGAATCATACTTACAATGATCGGATTTGCGATGCGTTGAACACAAAACTTTTTCCTCCTCTATGGAAGCTCTCGGCCAAGCCCTCTTTGTGCTCCTTGTTGGTTCAGTCAACCTCCATGGAAATGATCTCCAAACTCCAAGCTTTGTGTGTGGATTCCATGCTCAATGGTCTGTTTCCCTATCACCTTTGAATGACTCTTTAGTGTGCTAGCACTTGGAAAAATTTACCTCAAATTCTTCCTAAGCTTCTTGCATCTCTCGGCATTTTGAGAAATTTTGAGAGAAAAAATCGCCCAAGGCCGAATGGAGAGGGAGAAGAAGAGAGAAGTGATGAGTTGGTTATGTTTTGATTTTCAAAAATCAAATACATAATTCACACTTTTCCAAAAAGGTACAAGGCAATTAAGCCTTCCAACCACCACCATCAATCACAAGTGACTTACATCACACCACTCAAAGTGACAAGACATCCATCACTTGAATGACTAATGATGTGGCACTTGATGTGACTTGTGTGCCGCACTTGAATTCGAAATACGAGTGGGCCCGTAAACACTCCCGGGCTCGGGTTCGCAAATTCTGAATTAACGAATTTTCCGTTGCGACGTAATTAAATCAAATTTAATTAAATAATTATGTCTGGCAAAATTACTATTCACATCGCTAGTGAATTAATTCTAAATTAACTCGTTCGCCCGAATTAAAATCTAATTTTAATTCCCGTCGAAATCTAATTTCGTATAATATATCGAATATATTATTTTATCGATTAATTCCAAATTAATCGTTCTCTCTCTTTAAATAATATTTTATCCCAGATAAAATATCTCCATAATTAATCCCAGATTAATTTTTTCTCTCTATTAATTAATCTCAGATTAATAATGTGTGAGTCATACGTCATCGGTGAATCTTCGGGAAGTGACCCATGAGATCCCCTGATATGTTGGCAGTAAATCCGGTCGTCGGACTATCCGAACACGTACGTACATAGTACTACGTTTTTACCGATTTACAAGACATGGTTGGCTTCTAGCAAAGCACCGTGCCTACCAAATTCTCCAGAAATATTCTTAAAAGAATATGTAATCTATATCAGGTGTAGTATACGTAGTATTGCGTATTGCGATCCAATATCGGATGTCACATGCTAGGCCTGAGACTGGAATTATGTATGCCCCGTACGAAGCACATATCGGATCTCTGGTAACTAGTCTATATAATCGGATAAACATGACCTAGTCATATTATCCCGATAGCTTCAGCATACAAGAGTGCCAGTTCCTTATCCTACGTGACCATCATCTCCATATGACTGAAGTGATACTTCCATCTTGACATCACACCCAATACACTATGATTCTCAATATACCTATAAGAGGTGTATACAGAACCGGTTAAAGCCCTAGACGACCAAAACCAAAGTATATTGATTATCGCAAGTATTAGCGGTGTAAGTCTCAGGTTAAGACCAAATACACTTACCCTGATTCAGACTTCCATTGACACATAGTCATACTACCAATGAAATTTCGAGGGGTCTATCCAGAGCGAAGCTGTTTCCGTACCATCGGTAAACAGAACCTCCTATTACACTTGTATTAGTATCCAATACTTAAATATATGAGAACTATGTCATTATGCTCCCACAACGTGCACAAGTGTAATACTAGTCTATTCCGCATTATCGATGTCTAATCTCGATAATACTACGACTAGGGATATTTTAATGATTAAACCTTAGTGGATTGATATTGTCTCATATCATCTCAATCAGGAACTAATCATAAGGACCTTTTATCATTTATATATCTTGGTAATCTAATTACAAATGATAAAAGAGCAATTTCCTTTGTCACATAGTTAATTTGTACAACAACACCATGTTCTGTACAAATAGTGATGCTATGGGTCATAATTGTCCAACATGAATCTGTATAACTTGTAACTTGTAGCTCTTCTTCTCCATATATGAGAAACTTATCCTTAGTACCCTTAGTACACTGATGCCAAAACTGATGTCAGGTCTTGTACATAGCATAACATATATAATGCTTCCAATACAAGAAGTATATGGCAAGTTAGACATTCTTCCTTAGTTTGAGGTGATATTTTCTTCAAAAGATGTATGTCGTATCAGAAAGGTTCATTTTCTGTCTTGCAGTTGGTAAAACCATACATTTCTAAAATTTTATCTATGTATATAGATTGCGACAAACCTATTAGCTTCCTAACTCTATCTTGGTAGAGCTTTATACCCAATATATAGGAAGCTTCACCCATGTCTTTCATGGAGAAGTTTTTACAAAGGTATGCTTTCACACTTTCCATCAATCCTATATCATTCCCAATGATAAAGATATCGTCTACATACAAAATAAGGAATACTATCATGCTATCACACATCAAAACAACGATTCCAGCTTCGGGATGCCTATTTAAGTCCAAGAATAGAATTTTGGAGGTTACAAACTAATTTTAAAGTCTCATTGGATACGAAACCATACCGTTGTTCCATATAGATATCCTCCTCGAGGAATCAATTTAGGAAAGCCATTTTCACATCCATCTGCCATATCTTACAGTCATGATGTGCAGTAATGGCTAAAAGAATCATAATGGATTTTAACAAGGCTACTGGTGAAGAAGTTTCCTCATAGTCAATATCATGACGTTGAGTGTAACCTTTCACTACAAGTCGGGCCTTAAAGATTCCACCTTTCAATCAGGCCCTCGCTTCCTTTATAAACCCATTTACAACCAATAGATTTAACTCATTCAGGAAGCTCAACTAAGTCCCAAACTTGATTCTCAAGCATAGAATCCATTTTGGATTTCATGGCTTCCTGCCATTTTCCTGTATCGATATCTAATATCGCCTATTTATACGTAGTCGAATCTGTTTCCACCTAGAGACGAACATCAAGGCTCGCATGTGACATTAAAAATAGTCTCTCATGATGCCTTGATATTCTATTTGACTTTTGTAGAACCTGTGTTGTAGATCCTTCACCTAATTGGATCTCTGGTTCCATCTTAGGTTCCTTAATGTTGGGACCAAACTCATCGAGTTATATCTTTCTAAAATTCCCACTTTCTCTAAAAAATTCATTTAAAAGAAAAGTGGCAAAATGAGTTATATATATATTTCGTTGCTTAGAATTGTAGAATTGATTTCCAATGAAATTTTCAAGATATCCAACGAACCTATATTTATACACCATGTATGCTAGTTTATCCCTCTGCGCAACTATAACATATGCAGGGCAATCCCAAATCCTTAAATATCTAAGACTTAGATTTCTACCGAACCATATCAGATATATGGTCGTAGAAACAACTTTCGATGGAACTCTATTAAGTATGTGGGCAACAGTAAGTAAAGCATAGCCCCAAAGGTAATATGGAAGATCTGTATAGATCATCATCGATTGTACCATATCCAATAAATTAAGATTTCTTCGTTCAGACACCCCATTGTGTTGAGGAGTTCCTGGTGGGCTGTATTTGGCGAGAGTCTCATTATCCCTTAAATAACTTTTGAATTCGTCACTCATGAATACACCACCAGACACTTCATGAATTTTTCGATTTTTTCTACCTCGTTTCAGAATATTTTAAACTTTTCAAATGTTTCAGATTTATATCTCATCAAATAGACATATCCATATCTTGACTTATCATCCGTGAAAGTCATAAAGTATGTTGAACCATTATGAGCGGCATGATTTAATGGACAACACACATCACTGTGTACTAGTTCCAATAAATCTTTAGCACGATGTCCAACACCAAGAAATTGGGCCTTTTTCATTTTCCCTTGGATACATGACTCACAAATTGGATAAGAATCTAAGGTAAGATCTTTAATCAAACCATCCTTAAAAAATTTTGATAGATGTCTGACACCTATGTGGCCCAATCTCATATGTCACAATTCAGTATTATTTAATTCATATCTTTTACTTGTATTTTCCTCTATATTAAAGACATCTCGATATGTTTCCAAAATATAGTGTTCATTAGATAAAGAACATTCACATATCAAATATTTATCTTTATCTTATAAACATAAAGCACAATCTTTAATGTTTATTTTATATCCCTCTTTATCCAATATCGGTAATGATATTATCTGTCTGATAAGAAAGGGTATATAATAACAGTCATGTAAAAATAATTTACAATTATTCGGGAGATCTAGAACAACCGATCCTATAGCCTTGACATCCAATGTTTCGCCATTCCCAACTATAAGCTAGATCTCCCATTTGTTCAGCCTTCTTTTAACCCTAATGACATGCATATAGTTGCAAATATGAGTGGGACTACTGATGTCTAATACCAATCCACTATTTTCATCTAAGGCTAATGAGATATCAAATATAGGAAAAATACAAACCGTACACCAATCCACTGTCTTTCCTTCCAACTCTGGACAATCTTTCTTCTAGTGTCCAGACTTCTTGCAGTGTAGACATACATCACGAGCTACTTTTGGTCTTGTAGTTTTGTGCTTCTTGGAGTTTTTCTTTGATATCTTTTTATTTATTTATTTATTTATTTTGATTTTCTTCGACTTTCGAGAACATTGAGGTACAAAGTGGGATTGCCTTTCTTCAAATCTTATTTCGTCGTGCGTAAATTGTTATAAAGTTCTTCATAATTGACTTTCATCGAATTCATATGAAAATTTAACACAATACTAGCGTAAGTACCAGACAAATAAGATATAATCAAATTTCGGCCTAGCCATTCATCGATCATTATGCCATGTCATTCCAAATATCGAACCTGGTCTATCATGTTCAAAACATGAATGCGAACCGCTCATCCATCCTTGAGCGTAGCATGTAACAATTCTTTAAATCTCTGATATAATTCAATTTCATGATTTACTTTGAACAACTCTGACCAGCGTAATCACACGCGTATAACGCAAGCGCACATATCGTTCAAGTAGTATAAAAAGTATTGATCCCACGAGGACTTAATACCTAGCTATTAATTTTATGAGGCCAAATGATTACTAGTATCTAATAGATTGATTGATTGACTGGGTGGTGACTTTAAACTTAAAAACAAGTAAATAAAATTGCGTAAAAATAGGTTGAGGAAAATTCAAATTTATAAAACTATCCAGGGTTTTGAATTTTTCAAATATCTTTTAAAAGATGAAGTGGTTATTTCACGTTTGTGTAATATTTTTTTTTATTAACCTGGAACAAGAAAAATATGTAAAAGCCTCTTCCGATGATCAAATATAAATACACAGTGTAACCCAATTAATCAAATTCCTATGTCAACCAAGTTACCTGAATTCATTAAGATTAAGTTCCAATTATGGTTACCCCCGCTCGACAGGTATATTCTTATCCTGTAAGGAAATCTATTAAAAGGTTATCTATCCTCAAGGAAGATTGTGGGTTATTAAGTCTAGGGTCTTAAACCTAAAATCTCCCTTCCAAGTTCATTTTAAGTTTACGAGTTCAATCTTATTAATGACCAGTTAACAAGAAGCATATCTTTATAAACCTTTATATTAACCAAACCGTAAAACAACCCCTTATTAATCGGTGATATTGGAATTCATCACAACCCCAGATAATGGGCTTAGATACGACACATATCTAAAGCTAATAAAAGCTTAAATAAAATAAAAGACATAAAGTAAATACTGGAAATTAAATAAAGTAAATGCTGGAAATAAAAAAATGTAAAAGTACAAAAAAAGAAAATGCTGGGGTCAGAGGATCCACTTTTAATATTTCAAAATTAGAAATCTCTCATATTCTCAATATTTACCAATTAATTAACCAGACCATAAAGGCGGTAATTTTATTTGTATCAATTAAATCCAACCGACCATATAGGCGGTAATAAGGTTATTACCTAAACCGACCATATAAGAGGAAACTATGTCTGAAATGAAAAACCGACCAAATGGGTGGTAAATAAGGTTATCACCTAAACCGGCCATATAGGCGGTAACTAATTAATCCAAATTTTAATTAAAATAAGGGAGATTAATCTAATTCATTATATTAAAAGTCTTACATTTTCACCCCAGCAGAATGAGGTTACCTGCTCATGCTGTAAAAGAAAACACACAAAATTTTATTAAATAAATAAAAAGAAAATACAAGAAAACTTAAATAATATACAAGACATTTTCCTTTAGATTTTCATGGAGAAACTCTGCCAAAGAAAGCATGAAAAATTTACAAAGTTATGCTTGGTATTTATAGGAAAATCTAAAGGCTTCCACCAATTTCTCCACCAATTGCTCCACCAATAGCTCCACCAAACATGGCATCAAACATGGCACCAAACATGGCACCAAACATGCAAGCATTATTGGTGGAAGTTTGAAAAATTTTACTTTTTTATTTTATTAATTTTATATTATATTTTGAAAATGACCATAGTAATTACACAAAATACACTAGATTATTTATCAATTTCGGCCTTCAAAACTTCAGAATTCGAAAATATTTAAATCTTCAAAGTTGTAGATCATTGTGTCTTATTTAATTTGGAACTTGAATCAGCTCAATTGGATATCGGATGAAAACGTTATGGCTAAAATACCAAACTTGCACAAATTTGGAATTTAGGACTTCACCTAGTGACGCGTATAGTAAATTTGCGTTTTCGCCAAATGTTTTGCTCTGAATTTCATCATTTTAGCCCCGAGTTGATTCCATTAAGTCCCAATACTTTATTTATCTACAAAATAAATAAAAACACATCAAAACGTTCATCAAACCCGAGAAACTAAACAAAATATTAGGTAAAAGGGGCGGTAAATATTGATATATTTTTCGCTCATCAAACTCCTTGAGTGTTCTCATAATTCTCCAAGCATCAGGTACCTCTATGTACTGTCTGAGAAAATTTGGAACCATTAATCCTAAAATGTAGGATTTCACTTTAGGTTATCATCCTTCCATTTTCAAAAGTCTCTCGCTCTTCGGGAGTGGAATCAGGATCAATTTTAACAAGTAATGGATTGATCATCACATAGCTCAACTTTTCTGACTCCAAGACAAGACATATGTTCATTTCTCATTCGAAATAGTTCTCGGCTCCTTTCAGGATATTAGAATCCAAAAGTTGCGCTAATGGATTTTCGGAAGACATCTTCAAGAAAACAATTAAACACTAGCAGAATATTTTTCATTTCAATATAAAAACACTAATACGATTATAGATTTTAAATCTATCAGTGACCTACTACTACTTTACGTAATTATGTAATCTCCCGTAACGGAAAAATTGAAATTTGACAATCAAAATTTCATGGTGGGAAGTGGATCCCATGATATTTACTTCAGTCTCACAATAATGATGGTCTTGGCCTTCATAAACACATTAGGTAGACCTTCAGGGTCAATCACATTCATGTGACTCCTAATTTTGGTGATGAACTGTTTCTTATCCTCACAATAATGATGGTATTGGATTAATAGGTGTTCTATGTGTATACTTTTCAATGTGTACTAATGCGCTTGGTAACTACACCATCATAATAATGATGATATTGGGTGACTACGTTAACTCATCGCGCTACATCTAATGTTTGACCAGAGCGACCTCAGTTCCGAACACTTATACCCTCACAATAATGACGGTATTGGGCATTAGTAGTAAGAACTCATTCATCTTTGTATTGACAAGACGGACCATCTAATAATACTCCATCATTATTAATACTATTATTTAAAATAAAATAATCACCTAATCATTGGAGATTTATGAAAATCAAGTCATTAATATACCTGGGTCAAAATAAAAATTTTAATTTAACAAATACAATGCATATAAAATATGACTTATAGATAATTAAATTAAAATTAAAGAGGAAAATATTCAAATACATGTGTTGTGTGGGACCCATAGGGTCGGATAAGTGTCTCATGCAGTGGAAGTGGGTTTAACCCATGGATATTAAGGATAGGTTTATTTTGAAGTTATTTTATAGCATACTATATTCCGTTACGAGTCCGTAGGAAAAAAATGACCAAATAAGAGTCTGGAAACTCCAGAACGGAAAAAATGAAGTGTAAGCGCTCATTGGTAGTTACTCTTTGCACGTCACCATTTCTAATCTACGAGAGCTTGATGTCGCGATGCACAAGGGTGAGCGTCATGACGCCAGCAGCTCTGAGAGGTGAGTTTCACGATGCTGGAGTTTGGAGTCGTGACGATGCCCTGTGTAAAATATTGGCAGTGAGCAATTTAGCCTTCAAATCAATTTTAAACACTTCCAATTTTCTCCAAATACTTCAACACACTTAAAAGTCTAATTTAAACATCAAAACCAAAATCAACACATGTTATACAACAAACATACATGTATTCAAAATACATATATGTATTTCTTCGAATCAAAACATAAACCAAAATAGAATCCCACAATAAAGTGACTCATGAACAATTGTAGGTCACTCAAATGTGGTTAAGTGATTCTAGAATGGTAGCCATAAATCCAAGCTATACTCTAAAGCTCCAAACTCTAATTTAATATTTCATGTCCAATATGAACATATTTTACCTAATTACAAGCATATTGTGTTTATGCTTCCAAAGCATCCTTACATATTTCATTAGCCTAATTTCAACTTCAAGCTATGTTATTATATATCCAATATATAATTCATCACTACATGTCTCACTAATTATAACTCACTAATGAAAACATAGCTTTGGAGAAGATCAAACTTACTTAGCAAGCTTGATTCCAAGATACAATCTTCATCTCCTTGTTGAAATATTATAGAGAATTTCCAAAGCTATCAAGCTTGGTTCCAAGATCCAATCTTCTTCTCCTTTCTGAAATATTGTAGAAAACTTCCAAAGATTCTCTAAACACTACTTTACTTAGGCTAATATCTCTAATTCTTGCTCAAGCTTACCTTTTATAAGAAAATTTATGCAATTTTTAATTAATCAAAGTTCTAATCAACTTTTATATATGCTTAATCTAATTTGTCCAAATATGTATAATTAGATGTGACTAATCATATTTGTCTACCATTTTGATTTAATCCAATTAAATCAAGACAAAGTTTAATTAATGGATTACTTATATGTCTATCACTTTGATTTAATCCAATTAAATCAAGCCAAATACACATATTATTACATATTTGTAATTACCAAAATATACTCCAATGGTAGAGATATTTATGAAATTATAACAAAACTCTTATATGATTTTGGATTAATCCAATTGGGTCAAAGTAAATAATTAATGTTATCCAATAATACTTAATTATCTTAGTTGATAATTATAATATCAATTATCATTTATTATCAAACATTATCGGCTACCCAAATGCTCAACAAATACACTTCATATTGTGGGACTCTCTAAGTCCAGACACGTTCGTCATATAAACCTAGCTTATATGTACGCAATTCAGCCACCTCCAAATTCGTGACGAATAGAAACAACCTTTCTTAACTATACAAGTTGAGGTCATCACATATGTTTAACAATCCCTCCGTCGTAGGCCATCTAAGTTGTGCTTAGGGAATATAGATTACACCGTCAAGTTTTTTAGGCTCACATCTCATGTGGACATATCCACGATTCTTTACAACTAATCATAACACCATTTATAATATATACGATCCACCCTAGGTGATCAGCTTTGGAAAAATTCTTAAGAATCGTGACTTACTCACATAGATACCTAAACCCCTTATGGTACATATACGGGCCGACGAATCCTATCTTGATACCCATTTGATTAATGAGTGCATCGGTCCACACCCAATGAACATCTAGTGGTCAGACAATGAAATGTTTCTGACATATATGACATCAAAGTGTGGAGGATCACACACAAAATCAATGTTATCTTATAGTGAAAGGATAACATAAGCTACTCGACTTGAGGAGATTACTATTGATGATGGTGTGTACTTCCAACTATTAGGAATCACATGTAAGTCATTCAAAATTCGCTCCAACGAATACCCACATGTCTATACGAGCTTCATTTTCTCATGATACTTTGGGTTAAATCATTGGAACTCCAATTCCAATATATGATATGTGCTAGTCTTATAGGTCATAGGAATTCAACCGTATTCCAAAACCAATGACTATGAATATTTACTTTAAGAATAGTTTATAATAGTAATACTATCCCAATGTTGGTCCACCCAATACCCAATATTACTACATGACTATTCTAAGGTCGATGTCATTCTTAGCATATATTTATACATATATCAATTTAATATGCATAATGACATTACCATTGGTAAAGGTTGAAATGAATATGTATTTATTTTATTTAAAAATAATAAAATATAGCGTATAATACATTATTCGGATTGGCGCTCCAAGCACTAACTCCAACAGCTATCTTGAAGGTGAATGATTATAGACTACAACAAGTCAGGGCTGTCGAAGCCGAGAGCAAGCTCTAGAAGAAAAGAGACGAATTGGAAAAGGCTGTGAATGAGCTAGACAAAGCTCAGGACGAGCTGGCCAAGTCTTAAGAAGAGTTGAGGAGTCTATAGGCTGAGCTTCCCGACCATCTGAAGGCTACCAAAGTGATGGCCAAGATTGATAGGTTGGAGGAGTCCATAGAGCTAATCGACATGGTAAAACTCGGCTTGGACTTGGGGATGCTTCACTGGGTTTCGAAGGTGGCCAATGGGGAGATGTCCCATTAAGAGGCCTTTGGCCTGATCCAAGAAGAAACCAAAGCCATCCCCGACCCCTGTGTCCAAGGTGCCTCCAACTCAAGATGTACCCGCCCCTCCAAGATTGTACCCAGCCCCACCACATAACTTGTAGGGAGTCTGATGTAAATAATTTCATTTAATGAAGATTCAATTTTTGTATGCTTTTATTTTATATCCTGAAGCACAGATCGAGCAAAGACCCAAACTGGGGAAACTTCCCCTTCACTTTCAACACACTGAATTAATTAACATCAATAAATACTCAGTAAATTCAACCAAATTCACTTCAACGTTTCCCTAAGGGACCGCATCATAAGCATGAACACTAACGTCTGAGCCCACTATACCATAAATCTAACATTAGGTTTTTATAATCGGTAGATTATGAACCATTCAAAAATGTAATATTGAATATCTTCTGTCTGACCATCTTTAACAACTCCCAAACTGAACTGGATAAGATAAGGCAATGAGGGCGAAACTCATAGTCCATGCCATCAAACACCATAAGGCCTCAGTGGGACATACTCGACCCTGAGCCGCTATAATCATTTGGCCACAGGGGAATGATCCCTCATTGTGCCAGTTAATAAGTCCATGGGGAGAAACTCTGACCCCATAAAAACGAACACAATAAGGCCTTGGTAGGACATACCCGACCCCGAGCCACTTAATCCATTGGCGACTATGAAATGTTCCCTCCTTGTGCATTCAAACAACTCTGACGCCAACGAACACAATAAGTCCTCGGTAGGATATACCCGACCCCGAACCACTGTAATCACTGGGCCATAAGTTAATGTTCCCTCATTACACCATTCAAATAATGCCATAAGGGAGAAACTCTGACCTCATGCCAACGAACACAATAAGGCCTCAGTGGGACATACCCGACCCCGAGTCACTGTAATCTATTGTCCTTATTGTGCCATTCAAACAAGACCATATAGGAGAAACTCTGATCATATAATAATGAACAAATAAGACCTCAGTGGAACGTACCCGACCCCGAGCCACTGTAATCACGAAGCCACAAAGGAATGTTCAATCCTTGTGCTATTCAAACAATGCCATGGGGGAGAAACTTTGACCTCATGCCAACGAACACAACAAAGCCTCGGTGAAATATACTCAACCCTAACCACTGTAGTCACTTGGCCACAATGGAATGTTCCCTCATTGTACTATTCAAACAAGGCCATGGGGGAGAAAATTCGACCCCATGCCAACGAAAATAATTTGGCCTTGGTGGGACGTACTCAACCTGAGCCACAGTAATCACTTGGCTACAAGAGAATGTTCCCTGCTTATGCCATTTAAATAGCATGGCCTCGACGGAATGAATACAACATTGAGCCATCAAAGTCACAACTGAGATTGACCTGGAGGGAAGATTTTCAACCTCTGGTATTCCTTAGCAGGCAATGGCATCCCATACCAAGTTGTTAGAAAAAAAAGATGATAAAGGTAATGACAATGACGTATGACACACCCCCGTAGTAACCCAAAAACATCGAGGGATTTGAAGTGGCGTCCTACCCCATGTTCTCCAAAATAAAAAAAATTTGGACTTTACAGTCTAATGTTCCGACAAATCGAGCTACGGATCAGGGGGCAACCAATGCCATGAAAGATTTTTCCCATGCTAGGCGGGCCCCAAGTCTGCAAACGCCATAGAGGCCTTCTAGCCTGCCCCGTGCTATGCTCTTACGGATCCAAAATGGGATGGTCAACGCCACAAGTGTATTTCCCTTCCCCGTACTAGGCATATCATGAGGCTGCACATGCTACAGAGGCCCGTACACCTTCCCCGTGCTATGCACCTCCAACACTGGGCGGCGAACACCATGGGGGGATTATCCCTCCCCATGCTATGCGAACTCGAGGGTACCGTAATACCTCGGCTTTCAATCTATACGTGCTATGGATACCTAGAGTTGCCAAATGTCACGCTCTCTCTCTCACAGATCGTGTTATGGTTACCTTGAGGCGCCAAAGGCCATATAGATCTTCATGATATATCCTTCAAAGGAGCACGTCATTGGGTACCAAAGCTCCAGCGCGGAGTTTTGATAATGAAACCTGAGATTTATGTGACACGGGGGGTCACGCCTTACCCACATGTCCAACACCTCTTGATGAATCCTGATTACGAGTATTTCATAATAATATTAAACATATATTTCCCATCTAAATAACAAACAAGCGTAGATGAACAAGTTCATATTTAAAAAGGGAAAGCCCTATTCATATTCTTGGGATCTATTGCCTTTCTTACAACTCTTTGAAGGTCTTTCTAAGAGAGACTCTACTAAAAAAATTTCCATAACATTTCCGTATTCCAACATTTCTTCATAATTGATGAGATCCACCTTAGGTGATCAAATTTGGCCAAAGCTTTAAGAATCATGACTTTACTCACATGGATACCTAAATCCCTTATGGTACACATACGAGCTGACTTATTCTATCTTGCTTCGCACTTGATTACTGAGTGCATCGATCCACACCCAATGAACATCTAGAGGCTACATCATGAAAGGTTTCTGACATATATGGTATTAAAGTTTGGAGGATCTCACACAAAATTAATGTTATTCTATAGTCAAAGGATTACATATGCTACTTAACTGCGAATAGTTTTGACACTGGGAGTAACCTATTCTTAAAGTAAATATTCATGGTCGTTGGTTTTGGAATACGGTCGAATTCCTATAACCTAGAAGACTAGCACATGTCGTATATTTGAATTGGAGTTCCAATGGTTTAACCTGATGTACCATGAGTTTTGGAAACTAATATAGACATGTGGATATTCATTGAAGCGAATATTGAATGACTCACAGATGATTCCTAATAGTTGGAAGTACACACCACCGTCAATAGGAATCTCCTCGAGTCGAGTAGCATATGTAATCCTCTGACTATAGGATAGCATTGATTTTGTGTGAGATCCTCCACACTTTGATGCCATGTATGTCAGAAACCTTTCATGGTCTGGCCTCTAAATATTCATTGGGTGTGGACCGATGCACTCAGTAATCAAGTGCGAAGCAAGATAGGATCTGTCGGCCCATATGTGTACCATAAGGGGTTTAGGTATCCATGTGAGTAAAGTCATGATTCTTAAAGACTTTGGCCAAAGCCGATCACCTAGGGTGGATCGCATCAGTTGTAAAGAATCGTGGACATGTCGATATGAGATGTGAGCCTTGGAGACTTGACGGTATATTTTATGTTTCCTAAGCACAACTCAGATAGCCTACGATGGAGGGATTATTAAACATATGTGATGACCTCGACTTGTATAGTTCAGAAAGGTCATTCGTGTTCTTCACGAATTTGGAGGTGGCCAATTACATACATAATAGCCAAGCCTATTTAATGAACGTCTCTGAACTTAGAGAGTCTCAATATAAAGGGTACTCATTGAGCACTTGGTTAGCTAATTATTTTTGATAAAATATAATATTCGATATTATAATTATCAACTAATATAATCAAGTGTTATTGGATAAGATTGATTATTTACTTTGACCTAATTAGATTAATTGGATTAATTCAATAATTACACAAGGGCTTAATTAAAAAATCATAATTATCTTTACCATTTGAGGATATTATGGTAATTGTAAGTATGTAATAATATGCGGTTTTGGTTTGATTTAATTGGATTAAATCAAGGTGGAAAACATTTAACTAATCCATTTCCTAATCCTTGGCTTGATTTAATTGGATTAAATTTAAGTGGGAGACAATGGAGATTAGTCACACCTAATTATACACATTTGGACAAATTGGATTAAGCCCACTTAAAAGTTGATTAGAACTTTTATTAATTAAAAATTACTTAAGTTTTGCTATAAATAGAAAGCTTTAAGAAGGTTTTAATTACAAGTTAAAATACAAGCAAATTCTTAGAGATATTAGCCTAAGTTAGAGAAGTGAGAAGCTTGTGAGGTCTCTAAAATATTTCATTAAGGTGAAATCAAGATTTGAACTTGAAGTGAAGCTTGCTTGCGTTGGAAATCGAGATTCGATCTTGAAGTCGAGCTTGCACACCTTGGAGGTTCTCCGATGATTTCAACAAAGGATACGTAGAATGGATATTGCATCAAGCTTACTAGGTAATGTTTGATCTTCTCCTAAACTATGTTTATTTATGTATTAGATGCATGATCATATAGCTTAATGTTGAAATAAGGCTAATAAATTGTGTTAGGATGTTTTGGAAGTATAAACACAATATGCTTGTAATTAGGTCAAAATATTTATGTTAGAAATAAACATAATTTAGAGTTTGGAAGTCTAGATTAAAGCTTAGAACTATGGCTACCATTCTAGATTCACTTGACCACCTTTAGGTGGACTAGAATTGTTCATGAGACATTTCTAATTGGGATTCTAATTTGGTTTGTGTATTGGATTCAAAATTTACGTAAATGTGTAATTAGAATAAATTTATTTTTTTGGAAAAATATTTGATATTTTGAAAAACTTGATTTTTATTCTATAACATGTGTTGAAGTTGGTTTTGAAATTAAAAATGAATTTTGAGTATTTTTGAAGTGTTTAGGGAAGACCAGAAGCAATTAGGGTAAAATACCCTAATTGCTGATCACTGGAAAGTGAGCTGAAGCATTTAAACAATGAAAAAAAAAGGGTTCCAGTAGGCACACAGTGCGCGCGCGTATGTGCACTGCGCGTATGAATTTTGTTTTACATCATTTTTGAGATTTCGGACTCCGATTTTGTCCCGGTTTTTTTCCTATACACTCGTAATGGAATATAGTATTTCATTAAATAATATAAAATTACACTCATACTTGATATCCATGGGTTAGACCTATTTCCACTTTCGGGGCACCAATCCGACCCTAGGGGTTCCACATCTGCCCCAACAGATATGCAACAATGGCTAAAAGAATCCTAATGGATTTTAGCATGGCTATTGGTGAAAAAGTTTCCTCATAGTCAATCCCAGGATGTTGAGTGTAACCTTTCACTACTAGTCGGGCCTTAAAGGTTTCCACTTTTCCAACGGGCCCTCGCTTTCTTTTGTAAACCCATTTACATCCTATAGGTTTAACTCCTTCAGGGAATTTCAACTAAGTCCCAGACTTGATTTTCATGGAGAGAATCCATTTCGAATTTCTTGGCTTTCTACTATTTTCCCGAATCGATATCCAATATCGCTTCCTCATAAGTAGTCAAATCTGTTTCCTCTAAGAGGAAAACATCAAGGCTCACATCAGATGTTAAAAATAATCTCTCATGAGGCTTTGATATTATATTCGACTAACATAGAACTTGTGTTGTTGATCCTTCTTCTAATTGGATCTCTGGATCCATCACAGGTTCTTTAATGTTAGGATCAAACTCATCAAGTTCCATCTCTCTACAATTCATACTTTCTCTCAAAAATTGATTTTCAAGAAAAGTGGAAAAATGAACAACAAATACATTTCGTTTCTCGGAATCATAGAATTGATATCCCATGGAATTATCGGGAATTTTGGACAAGTATGACCCATATCATCACTATTTGTATAGAACATGGAGTTTTTGTAGACATTTTAACTATGTGACAAAGGAAATTGCTCTTTTATCATTTGTAATTGGATTACCAAGATACATAAATGATAAAAGTCCATATGATTAGTTCCAGATTAATAACATATGAGACAATATTAATCCATTAAGGTTTAATCATTAAAAATCTATAGACGTAGTATTATCGAGACTGGACATCAATAATGCGGAATGGACTAGTATTGCACTTGTGCGCATTGTGGGAGCATAACGGCATAGTTCTCATATATTTAAGTATTGGATACTTATGCAAGTGTGATATGAGGTTTTGTTTATCGATGGTACGGGAACAGCTTCGCTCTAGATAGACCCATCGGAATCCCATTGATAGTATGACTATGTGTCTATGGGAATCCGAATCAGGGTAGGTGTATTTGGTATTAACATGAGACTTGCATCGCTAATACTTGCGACAATAAGTATACTTTGGTTTTGGTCGTCCGGGGCTTTAACAGGTTCTATGTACGCCTCTTCTAGGTATACTGAGAATCGTAGTGTATTGGGTGTGATGTCAAGATGGAAGTATCACTTCAGTCATATGGAGATGATGGTCACGTAGGATACGGAACTAGTACTCTTAAGTACTGCAGTCATCGGGATAATATGACTATGTCATGATTATCCGATTATAGAGACTAGTTACCAGAGATCCAAATGTGCTTCGTACGGGGCAGACACAATTCCAGCCCCAGGCCTAGCATGTGACATCTGATACTGGATCGCAATACGCAATACTACGTATACTACGCCTGAAATAGATTACATATTCCTTAAAAGAATATTTCTGGAGAATTGGGTAGGCATGGCACTTTGCTAGAAGCCAACCATGTCTTGTAAATCGGTAAGAACGTGGTACTAGGTGCGCACGTATTCAGATATTCTGATGACCGGATTTACTGCCAACATATCCAGGGATCTCATAGGAAACTGTTATAATGTATCTAGTTTGACTAGAAACATTATCTCTATATCTAAGTTTAACCCGTTGCGGGTATACCTTTATATTCTAGAACACTAAGTGTTTTTTTTATAAAGATGATATTGAGATAAACACATTAGATTTGAATAACAGTATTTATATTTTGAATATAAACAAATCTCAAAGATATAATATGACAAACAAATAGCTCAAACTGAATTAATCAGTTGAGACTTAAAAGTGGCATTGTTGTCTGGGACACATTAAACAAAAATCGTATATCCACACTTTCGAAGAGTGGGTACTAGGACAGATTTGATTCTAATTCAAATGATGTCTATGAATCTAGTTTATTAGGCAAGGTGCCTAAAATACCTTTTACTTGGTAAAAGTGTAAGTGCCACCGATCTGTTAGCCATTGTTCATAGTGACGTAAGTGGGCCCATATCTAGCTAGGCTAGAGGTGGATATGAACACTTCGTAACCTTTACGTATGTGGCATCACGAATCGAAAACTTTTGATAAATTCAAAGAGTTTCGACACGAAGTAGACAGACAGACCGGCTAAAGTATTAAACCGTCACGGTTAGACCGTGGTGGAAAATACTTAAGCAATAAGTTTCTCGATTATTTGAATGAGTATGGTATTCTTTCATGGTGGACTCCTCCCGGAACACCTCAATTTGACGGTGTGTCCGAATAGAGAAACCGAATTTTGTTGGACATGATAAGGTTAATGATAAGTCGCTCTGAGCTACCAATTTCCTTTAGAGGATAAACATTAAACAGTCCAATACTTATTTTGAATAAGGTTCCATGAAAAATCTGTTAGACAGACTTCATATTAGATATGAACAGAAAAGAAACGAGTTTTCTCATTCCTGAAGATTTGGGATTGCTGGGCATATGTTTGGATGATACCAAACTAGAACCCAAATCGGATAAGTGTCTATTTGTAGGTTGTCTTAGGGAAACCAAAGTATAGTACTTATACAACTCACAAGAGAACAATGTAATTTTTGCTCTCCATGCGGTTTTCCTAAGAGGAATACCTATATGCAGTGGTAAGTGGGAGGAAAGTAAAACTCGATGAAAATCGGAGTAATACTGTTCCATGCACCGATTCTTTAACGGAACACAAACAGTTCATCAGGGATGAAGCTGTACCATAATCTTTGAATACACAAGAACCGCGTAAGTCGGAGAGAGTCAGAAAACAACCTGGGAGGTATGGGTTTCTGATCTCACCTCATGAAGATGTCAATCTTAATGAGGAACACGAACCGGCTACGTATGAGGAAGTGATACAAGGTATCGACTCCCTATTATGGAAATGTTCCAAGTGTAGGGGTATTTAGTGGGTGAATCCGGTAACGCAGCGGAAGCGGTGAAAATCCGATTTTCAGATTTCAAAACTTTTTCTTGGATTAATTAAATAAACATATTTATTTATTTGCCCAATAATCAAATTATAAAAACAAAATTTCAAATGAATCATATTCAAGTGAAATTACCAAATTACCCTTACTTTGTATTTTTGTCCATTTTAATCCGAAATTGATCTAATCAATTTTGAATGATTCTAAATCATTTCTAAGATGAACTTAGCATGTTCAAAACATCAAAATACCAAAACATCCAAAATCCCCATTTTCTAACTCCAATGCCGTGAGCACCATTTGGTGCCCATTTTGACCATTTGGTCATTTCATGCTCCAAAACTCATCCAAATGAAATCCAATCAACATGAAACTTTATGTGCATCATATACACACCCAAATGCTCAAAATATATGAAAAGTCCCAAATTTGGAATTGGTCATGAACCCTAATTTTTCAATTTCCACAAATTGGACAAATTAGGCCAAATACATTAAATCAATTACTTCAATCATCATTCTTCCATCCAATCCAAGTCTCAACACAATGAAACAAATCAAGATCAAATCTAGGTCATCTAAGAGTGGGTCAACAACTCTAGATTAGCAACATGGTTTCCAAAACCTTAAAAGAAAGTTTGTTACTACAATAGTCATTCACTTCCTTCATCATACATGCTTCACACTTCACCAAAACTTCCATCAACAAAAACCACAAGGAACAAAAAAAGGAACATCCTAAGAATATCATATATTAAAGCCTAGAACATAAGGAACAAATTCCTTACTAATAGCAAGTTCAAGAAACTTACTAAAAATCCAAGCTTTTGATGTTTTATCTTTCTTCTCACAAACTTCCTTTGGCTTCTTCAATGGAGTTTCTTTTTGTAAAAGTGTATTAGGTTTCCAATTAAATGAAATGAAAAACAATATATACTTGTAACATTTTCACCTTGGCCGAAAATCAAAGGCAAATACAAGAAATTGTAATTTCAATTTCATTTCAATTATCATTTAATCAACTTGCATAAATATCAAAAAACAACTTTATTAGATATTTTATTAAAGTCAACAATTGCAACTAATGTCATTTACTTCAAATATCCTAACATAAGATATTTATATTTTAATTAATTTAATCATTTAACAATTAAATAATTAATTAATTAATCAAATACAAATATATTAAATATATATAATATTTACATTAAATATTAAAAACATATATTCATTTAGGATATAAGTCAAATAACTCATTTTGACTATTAATTAATGTGTATTTAAATTAATCAAGTATTAAATGTAAATACACAATAATTAGGCAAATGACTATCTAGTCCTTTTAGCACGTATCTTGCGTTTAACCTTTAAACGACTTTATAAATAATCAATATTATTTATTAATGTTGCTCTAGTGCTCTACGAGTATGTTTCATTATTGAGACTCTCTAGATTCAGGTATATCCGTCACGAAATCAAATTTCATGTCCATAATCTATCCACCCGTAGATTATGACGATCACGGATAATCACGCTGAACCATACAGGTCGAGGTCATGGCAAATGTATAATTCCTCCGTCACAGGTATCCGGATAAATCCCAGAGATATAGATGTAAACGCCAAATCTCTATTGGGATTTTCCAGTCGACTATTCTATTAGCAATCACAAAAAGAATGTTTAGAACTAGCTTCTAAACTTTACCACGGGCCCATGGTTTTATCTGATTGCTAATCATATGGACTACCTATGCTCTGATACACAGAACTGACGGATCCTATCTTGATACACATAGGACACCCTGAGGATCTGTCTACACCCAACGAACAGGCGGAGGTCTGATCTAAATAGATCGGTGACGTGACTACCGTCTAAGTGTAGAAGATGTCTCATGTGCCCACAATGGCATCTCAAGTCTAAGAATCACAAGTGCTACTCAACCCAAGAAGATTCTTATTGACGCTGGTGTACCATCCATTAAGAATCTTCGGTGAGTCGTTCAGTGTTTATCCGCTATAAACACCTACACGTCTATACTAGTCTCCAAGACTAATGGTTCATTGAGAAACCATTGGAATCATATATTCCAGTATACGACATGTACCGGTCTCAACGAGTTTACTATACTGACCAAGTAGTGTAAACCTTGACCAGGAACTGTCTGAGAATGACAACGTCATGATACTTCTCAATGTCCGTTGCGACGGTTTTGTAACTGTATCATGACTAATCATTCTAGGGTCATTACGTCTTTACCATATAGAAAGATAGATTATATTATAGAAACTGCATATATTATTCATAATAATAATGTTTTACAGAAGTATTTAACAGAAATACAACCGGGAATTGGCGCTCTGAGCACCAACCCCAACAAAATCTCCCACTTGCTCTAGTGCCAATATCGATTGTATCTAATACCCATCGACTCCACGTGTTTATCAAACAACTTCGGAGGTATGGCCTTCGTCAGCGGGTCTGCTACATTATCTTCACTCGGTACCTTGCACACGAAAATATCCCCTCGCGACACGATCTCTCGAATGATGTGGTACTTGCGTTCCACATGCTTCGACTTCTGATGCGCCCTCGGTTCCTTTGCTTGCGCAATGGCTCCAGTATTATCACAGTATAACGGAATCGCATTCTCGATACTTGGGACAACTCCCAATTCTGTGATAAAGTTCTTTATCCACACAGCCTCTTTTGCAGCTTCAGAAGCTGCAATATATTCCGCCTCAGTGGTGGAATCAGCTGTCGATCCCTGTTTGGAACTTTTCCAACAAACTGCACCTCCGTTAAGGGTAAAGACAAATCCAGATGTAGACTTTCTATCATCGGGATCCGATTGGAAATCGGAGTCTGTATACCCATTAACCTGCAGTTCGTTTCCTCCATAAACTATTAACTTATCCTTAGTACCTTTAAGATACTTTAGGATATGTTTAATGGCCATCCAATGGTCATTACCTGGATTGGACTGATATCGACTAGTTACGCTAACAGCGAAACTGATATCAGGCCTCGTACATAACATGGCATACATTATGCTACCCAAACATGAAGCATAAGGTTGGTTAGACATTCTAACCTTCTCATCTTCTGTTTGTGGACACATCTTTTTGGAAAGATGAATCCCATGTCTGAACGGTATGTTTGCTGTCTTACAGTTACCAAAGCTATACCGTTCCAAGATCTTATCTACGTACGTTGATTGGGATAACCCAATCAGCCTCCTTTGTCTATCTCTATAGAGTTTATCCCTAAAACATAGGAAGCTTCTCCCAGGTCCTTCATGGAGAAATTCTTACAGAGGTACGCTTTGACGCCTTGCAACATACCTAAATCATTCCCAATGATTAGGATGTCATCAACATATAGGACTAAAAATACGACCATGCTCCCACTGGCCTTCTGATACACACAGGATTCTTCCGAATTCTTGAGAAAACCAGACGATCTAATAATCTCATCGAATCGAAGATTCCAACTTCGTGAAGCTTGTTTAAGTCCATAAATGGACTTCCTAAGCTTACATACCATACCCGAGGTTTCGCTGGACGTGAAACCTTCCGGCTGTTCCATATAGATTTCTTCATCAAGAAATCCATTTAGAAAAGCCGTTTTGACATCCATTTGCCAAATCTCGTAGTCATGATACGCAGTTATAGAAAGCAAAATCCGGATAGACTTAAGCATTGCTACCGGCGAAAAAGTTTCATCGTAGTCGACGCCAGGTCGCTGCGTGTAACCTTTTGCTACCAGTCGGGCCTTGTAAGTTTCAACCTTACCGTCAGGCCCACGCTTCCTCTTGTAAACCCATTTACAACCGATAGGAACAATTCCTTCGGGAAGCGGAATCAAGTCCCAAACTTGATTTTCATGCATTGAGTCTATCTCGGATTTCATGGAACTTTTCCATTTCACGGAGTCGATGTCCAACATCGATTCTCTATAGGTGAAAGGATCTGTCTCTTCAACTAAAAGAACATCCAGACTCTTTTCTTGTATCAAATACAAGCGTTCAGGAGGTCTAGATACCATTTCCGACCTACGGAGTGTGTGTGTTGAAGGTCCTTCATCTACTTGAACTTCAGGTTCCTCCGTTGGCTCATTGTTTTCAGGTTGGACTTCATCAAGCTCAACCTGTCTATGATTACCACCTTCTGACAAAAATTCTACTTCTAGAAATTTTGCGAAGCGAGCTACGAACACATTTCGATGCTCGGTATCATAGAACAGATATCCCCTCGTATTCGAAGGATATCCAATAAACCTAAACTTTTGCCCTCGAGGCGAAAGCTTATCTTGCTGAGTCACCCTGACATAGGCAGGACAACCCCAAACCTTAATATAATTAAGATTTGGTCTCCTACCGAACCATATCTGATACGGTGTCGTAGGAACAGCCTTTGAAGGAATCTTATTCAAAAGATGTGCGGCTGTTAAGAGAGAGTAACCCCATGAGTAATAGGGCAAATCTGTGAAACTCAACATCGATCGGACCATATCCAATAAAGTCCGATTTCTCCTTTCAGATACACCATTGTGCTGTGGTGTACCTGGAGGAGTATATTGAGCGAGAATCCCATTCTCCTTCATATAATCCATGAACTCACCACTCATATATTCGCCGCCTCGATCTGATCGAAGGCATTTAATATATTTACCAGTTTGTTTTTCTACTTCATTTCGGAACTTTTTGAACTTTTCAAAGGTTTCCGATTTATGTCGCATCAAATACACATAACCGTACCATGATAAATCATCGGTAAAGGTAACGAATTACGAATAACCACTGTGAGCAGTTTGACTTAGTGGACCACATACATCAGAATGTACGAGTTCCAGTAAGTTAGTGGCGCGGTGTCCAACACCAGAAAATCGGGCTTTGGTCATCTTACCCTGAATACAGGATTCACAAGTTGGATAGGATTCAATGGTAAGATCTGATATCAAACCATTCCTAACCAATTGGGTAAGGCGTTTAACGCCAATGTGACCAAGTCTCATATGCCAAAGTTCAGTATTATTAATTACAGGTAAACTATGTTTATTAACTCCAGTATTTAATATATCTTTTGAAGTTTGCAATGTATAATGACCATGCTGGTTTGGACAACAAAGGATCTGAATATTATTTTTATCATATAAATACAAAGAACTATTCTTAATATTAATACAAAAGCCTTCTGTATCTAATATAAAAAGTGATATAATATTTGCGACACATCCCGGTACAAAATGACAGTCATATAACAAAAGTGTCCCATTCGGAAATGAGATCTCGCATACTCCCACTGCAACTGCATCCAAAGAGTCTCCACTCCCGAACCGCAACTGCATCTCTCCAGGCTTCAGTTTCCTACTTTCCTTCAGCACCTGCAACGAATTGCAAATGTGAATGGGACAAGCAGAATCTAAAATCCAGCTGGATGTAACGGCTTCACAAGCCAAAGATAAATCAATAACTGGAAAAATAAAAGTACCTGATGTAGAAGCTCTGTCTCTCCTCACTTGGGCAATGTAATCAGGACAATTCCTTTTCCAGTGCCCGACTTTGCCGCAGTGGTGGCATTTGTCTTCAGAAGCCCTTTTGGGGTTTGCAATCTTCGCTTGTTGTTGAGGACCAAAAGCCTTCTTCTTCTTCTTGCTTTTCTTGTTCTTTCCCTTGGACCATCCTTGGGAAGAAGCCGAAAGAGAAGTAGTTCTAGGAGGGCGAGTCGGTACTCACTTCTTAAGGTCCTCTTCTGCCGTGAGCAACATCCTATGTAGCTCCTGGTAGGTACAGACAGTCCCGTGCATGTTGAAGTACATCACGAACTGGCGAAATGAAGCTGGTAGTGAACCAAGAATGACACTCCTACCGAGAATGTCATTCAAGATGAGATTATGTTGCCTCAATTGATCGATCAAATCGATCATCTGAAGAACATGTGGGCTAACACTCTGCCCCTCATCCAGACGCGCATGGAACAGTTCCATGGCGACTTTGTGAACAATCACTTGTTCCTGGTTCTCAAATGATTGTCTCCATCGCGTCATCATACTATAGGAATCTAGCATACCATAGTACTGTTGCTTGAGTTTCGGAGACAGTGAACTAAGGATGTATGATTTAACCCTTAAATCATCATCCTTCAAAGTTTCAAAAACTTGGCGTTCCTCCTCCGAAGCATCCGCACCCACTGCAAGGGGCAATGGACCCTCAAGAACATAACCTAGCTTTTCGGAATCGAGGACAATCCTCAAATCCAATTCCCAGTCTTCAAAGTTCTCAGCGCCTTTCAGTTTGTTCGCATCAAGCATACGCGCAGACCGATTTGTGGATTGTGCCGCCATCGCCAATCTATCATATAGATCACGAAAAACGGTTAGCAGAAATAAAGCAGTTTCATATAATATCAAAAGCATAAACTAGATCATGGATTTTTAATCTAATATGCCCCTCCCACTAAATCATGCAATATTGTAATCCCAAAATAGAATACAAATATTTAATAATTAAATTAAATACTAATAGTGAAAAGTGGATCCCGTGAATATATTTCGGCTCACAGCAGAGGCACGGTCTCGCCTACGTATATTCATCAGGTAGACAACTCATTTGTCAATCATTCACTAATGACTCCTAAGTATCTGGTCCTGGCCGTTTCTCATTTTCGCTGCGAAGGCAGTGATGCTTGACTTGGAATGGAAATTCCATTCTGTCAAGCTTCTGGTTGATATCTTTGATTTGCACTCCCCAAAACAGCGATGTTTTTCCTGAATGCTCTGGATCTTTATTAAGTTCTGACATTTGCTCCTTTATTTGCTCTGTTTCTTGTTCCACCTGAGGATGAAAAGATGAGTCTGACATTAGGTCTTCATCCTCTGATTCGGGTGAAATGATTGGCTCAAGTTGATCTTCTTCAAACATTTGTGAAATGGAATCTCCAAGATCTTCGTTTTGAGGATACAGAATTCCATCCTCAACTTTTGATGCAGTTGGTACAAATATTTCACCTTCATCCTCGTCAGAATCTGAATAATAAAAGTCAAATCGAGACTTTGCCGGTTCGGGCTCCTGAACTGATACCTCTGATTGTTGATACTGCTCAGCCTCATCCTCTGTTGAAGTGTCATTTTGAAATGATTGGTACTCGAAGGCTTCATCAGTGTCATCTGAGACTGGTTCTTGAGGTATATAGTTCTGATTTTCTGTGAATTGTCTGATCTGATCTGTCATTCTCTGTATGGATTCTGTGTTACTCTGAACTTGTGCATCAAATTGAGCTATCTGTTCTTTGAACATGTGAATCAACTGATCTTCCTCTGATGGTTCTGGTTGTTGATAAGGATCGAAGGAAGATGGTGGATAAGATGGAAAATGTGATTCTGTGAAATGTGATGGCTCGTCATACCATGAAGGATCTTGATAGTTTTGCCACCCTGGATGGTAGTAATATTCGCAATAATCGCTTGGGTGGTCACCATTACATATGTCACATCTCCACATTGAGTTCTGTTGAGCAAATGTAGTGTTGCTTGGTTCTGGTATCCAGTGATAATTGTTGGGCTGGACAACAGGCCTCAGAAAACTGGACTGTTGCTCCCAGATGTTGGGTGTATCTTCTTGTAAAGCACGTAATCTTTCAATCTCCCAGTAATGTTCCATTTGTAAGTCACCTGAAATCAAAAGAAAGAAATTAAAAATTACAGATAAAAATAAAGAAAATTAGATACAAGTAAATTAGATAGCTTCAAAATTAATAACTCAAGAAATATAAGTCCCCGGCAACGGCGCCAAAAACTTGACCGGCGTAAACACACACGTATAACGCAAGCGCACGTATCGTTCAAGTAGTATAAAAATATCGATCCCACGAGGACTTAATTCCTACTGTTGTTATTAATTATTGAATCTATTTATTTACAAATATCTAATTAAAGGGAGAATGGAATTGATTGCTTGATTGATTTGGTTGATTGTAGATTTGCTAAATAAATAAATAAGAAGATAAAAGAAAATACTAAGGAAAATAAAAGACACAAAGATCTAAGGTTGTGAATCAATCTAATATCATTTAAAAGATGAAGTGATTATTTTATGTTTGTGTAATAAATCGATTTACTAACCTGGAACACTAAATTATGTGTAAGCCTCTGTCGATGGTCAGACACAAATACCCAGTTTAACCCAATTGAACCATATGTCTATGTCAACCAAATTATCTGGATTCATTAAGGTTAAGTTCCAATTATGGCTACCCCCGCCCGACAGGTATATTCCTATCCTGTAAGGAAATCTATTAAAGGGTTATCTATCCTCAAGGAAGATCGTGGGCTATTAAGTCTAAGGCTGAAATCTAAAATCCCTATGTCTAGTTCATTTTAGATTTACCATATCAATCTTATTGGTGATCAGACAACAAGAAGCATTAAGCTTAAGACTTAATAAATAAACCTTTAAATTATCCAACTATAAAATAATCCCTTATAAAACGGTGATATTAAAAATCATCACAACCTCAGAAAACTAACACATAACTAGGACTAGTAAAAACATAAAAGTAAAAGACATAAAGTAAAAAGCTGAAAAATAAGTTACAATAAAATAAAATACTAAGGTAAAAGGAATTACTTTTACTACAACTAATTTAGATATCTCCCATAAAATAATATATAAACTTGTGAGAATATTACCAACCGACCATTCTGGCGGTATCCTGATTAAGTCAAATTAAGTCCAACCAGCCATTAAGGCGGAACCAAAAATAAATTTACCAACCGACCAGTCTGGCGGTATCCGTGATTAGTCAGGTTTAAACCAGATTAAAATTAAATTACCAACCGACCAATATAGCGGTATCCCTTATTAAGTCAATATTTTAAATAGTTAATATATTATTTTTAAGGGAGATTAATCTAAATAGTAACAGTAAAAGAATTACCTTTCACCCTAGCTGAAAAAGTTACTTCAACATGGTGAATAGTAAAAACTGTAAAAAGTAAAAAGTAAAAATTAAATTACTATTATTACAAAACGTAATTAAAATTATTTACAAAACTAAAAATAAAAAAAACTAAAAAAAATAAAAATAAAAATTCTAGAGAGAGAAACTCTCTCTAGAGAGAGAAATCAAGAGAGAGAGAGGTGTACAAAATTCTGAAATTTCGCGCTGAATTTATAGGCAAATTTTTCACTATTACAGCGTCGCGACGCCAAGGAGCTCAGCGTCGCGACGCCAAGGAGCTCAGCGTCGCGACGCTGGATTTGTCGACGTGGCACGCTGAGGAGACGACACGTGGCAAGGCGGCTGACTATTCACGCGACACGTGTCAAGGCGGCTAATTCTCAATTATTGTGATGACGTCATTGATGACGTGGCGATGACGTGGCGCTGACGTGGCGATGACGTGGCTTTGGCGTGTGTTGCAATTGTCGGCACAATAGGATTGCGACACGTGGCGACACGTGTCAAGTTCTAATTGGCTGAGGCTGACATGGCAAGTTGACTCGGTTGACCTGGTGACGTGGACGATGATGTGGCATGACACGTGGCAAGGTTGACTTGTTGACCGATGATGTGGCTGATGACGAGGCGACACGTGTCAAGTCTGAGTGTCGGCAGCATATGATGATGACATGTGGCACGGCGCACGTTAGCAGATTCGATGTGATGGTGACACGTGGCACGGCGCATTTTAGCAAAGTCAAAACTTCTCAAAATGTTGACCGTTGACCAGGCGCATGTTAGCAGATTCGGCTCACGCTGGGCGTCGCGGCGCGCAGTGTTTCAGCGTCGCGATGCGAAAAAGACGGAAATATCCCTGTTGACGCATTTTTGTCCGGTTTTGCCCCAAATTGCCTCTAGTGCTGTCCAAACTTTATTTATCTGCAAGATAACAATAAAACACATCAAAACGTTCATAAAACTCAAGAAACTATACAAAATATTAAGTTAAATGAGTGGGAAATAGTGATATAAATACCACTCATCAGGCAGGCCCACAAGGAGACGTACCAAGGTTAAACTCGTCAATGATAAATTCAAGTTACTTACGTAATCCTGACAGCTAGGGCACGTTCAGAATTCCGCTTTTACTTGAATTTACCTAGTATCTGATATACATCCGGTATAAATAAATCTTTATCGGCTACATCCTCACAGCAGAGGCACGGTATCGGATGTAGTCACAAAGAAGTATTCATAATCCGTATTGACAAGACGGACCATATAACATGCATCAAATACATAATTACATTCAAACCTTATTAATTAGGGATTTTCCACTAAGTGTCATACACCCTAAATCTAACCAATTTAGATCCTAATAAGCATGCATAAAGTCAAGAAAACATGATTAAACATTGATTCAATGAAGGCTAATCATTTTGGGTGGCCTAGAATCAGACTCGCTCTGATACCATTTTGTAGGGGTATTTAGGGGGTGAATCCGGTAACGCAGCGGAAGCGGTGAAAATCCGATTTTCAGATTTCAAAACTTTTTCTTAGATTAATTAAATAAACATATTTATTTAATTGCCCAATAATCAAATTATAAAAACAAAATTTCAAATGAATCATATTCAAGTGAAATTACCAAATTACCCTTACTTTGTATTTTTGTCCATTTGAATCCGAAATTGATCTAATCAATTTTGAATGATTCTAAATCATTTCTAAGATGAACTTAGCATGTTCAAAACATCAAAACACAAAAACATCCAAAATCCCAATTTTCTAACTCCAATGCCGTGAGCACCATTTGGTGCCCATTTTGACCATTTGGTCATTTCATGCTCCAAAACTCATCCAAATGAAATCCAATCAACATGAAACATTATGTGCATCATATACACACCCAAATTCTCAACATATATGAAAAGCCCCAAATTTGGAATTGGTCATGAACCCTAATTTTTCAATTTCCACAAATTGGACAAATTAGGCCAAATACATTAAATCGATTACTTCAATCATCATTCTTCCATCCAATCCAAGTCTCAACACAATGAAACAACTCAAGATCAAATCTAGGTCATCTAAGAGTGGGTCAACAACTCTAGATTAGCAACATGGTTTCCAAAACCTTAAAAGAAAGTTTGTTACTACAATAGTCATTCACTTCCTTCATCATACATGCTTCACACTTCACCAAAACTTCCATCAACAAAAACCACAAGGAAAAAACAAAGAAACATCCTAAGAATATCATATATTAAAGCCTAGAACCTAAGGAACAAATTCCTTACTAATAGCAAGTTCAAGAAACTTACTAAAAATCCAAGCTTTTGATGTTTTATCTTTCTGCTCACAAACTTCCTTTGGCTTCTTCAATGGAGTTTCTTTTTGTAAAAGTGTATTAGGTTTCCAATTAAATGAAATGAAAAACAATATATACTTGTAACATTTTCACCTTGGCCGAAAATCAAAGGCAAATACAAGAAATTGTAATTTCAATTTCATTTCAATTATCATTTAATCAACTTGCATAAATATCAAAAAACAACTTTATTAGATATTTTATTAAAGTCAACAATTGCAACTAATGTCATTTACTTCAAATATCCTAACATAAGATATTTATATTTTAATTAATTTAATCATTTAACAATTAAATAATTAATTAATTAATCAAATACAAATATATTAAATATATATATAATATTTACATTAAATATTAAAAACATATATTCATTTAGGATATAAGTCAAATAACTCATTTTGACTATTAATTAATGTGTATTTAAATTAATCAAGTATTAAATGTAAATACACAATAATTAGGCAAATGACTATCTAGTCCTTTTAGCACGTATCTTGCGTTTAACCTTTAAACGACTTTATAAATAATCAATATTATTTATTATGTTGCTCTAGTGCTCTACGAGTATGTTTCATTATTGAGACTCTCTAGATTCAGGTTATCCGTCACGAAATCAAATTTCGTGTCCATAATCTGTCCACCCGTAGATTATGACGATCACGGATAATCACGCTGAACCATACAGGTCGAGGTCATGGCAAATGTATAATTCCTTCGTCACAGGTATCCGGATAAATCCCAGAGATATATGATAAAACGCCAAATCTCTATCGGGATTTTCCAGTCGACTATTCTATTAGCAATCACAAAAAGAATGTTTAGAACTAGCTTCTAAACTTTACCACGGGCCCATGGTTTTATCTGATTGCTAATCATATGGACTACCTATGCTCTGATACACAGAACTGACGGATCCTATCTTGATACACATAGGACACCCTGAGGATCTGTCTACACCCAACGAACAGGCGGAGGTCTGATCTAAATAGATCGGTGACGTGAATGCCATCTAAGTGTAGAAGATGTCTCATGTGCCCACAATGGCATCTCAAGTCTAAGAATCACAAGTGCTACTCAACCCAAGAAGATTCTTATTGACGCTGGTGTACCATCCATTAAGAATCTTCGGTGAGTCGTTAAGTGTTTTTCGCTATAAACACCTACACGTCTATACTAGTCTCCAAGACTAATGGTTCATTGAGAAACCATTGGAATCATATATTCCAGTATACGACATGTACCGGTCTCAACGGGTTTACTATATTGACCAAGTAGTGTAAACCTTGACCAGGAACTGTCTGAGAATGACAACGTCATGATACTTCTCAATGTCCGTTGCGACGCTTTGTAACTGTATCATGACTAATCATTCTAGGGTCATTACGTCTTTACCATATAGAAAGATAGATTATATTATAGAAACTGCATATATTATTCAATTAATTTCTTAAGGCATGGACTTTGGTCAATATGGGTCAAACCCAAATACCAAAGCCCAATTAAGGAATCACCCTTATTTTCCAAGAAACCAATTTAGGCCCATTAGGCCCAATTAAAATTAAAGGTCCATTTAATTATATTTGGACTTTATGGATATGGTTTTGGGCCCAATTGGATCCAACCAATTAACCTAAACAAAACTTGGCCCAACCAAGCCCATTAAGCCCAAATACAACTTTATTAGCCCAATTAATTAAATTATAAAATTCCAAATTTCACTATCAAATTAACATTTCCAAAATATCAATTTACACAATTAATCATGCTCATTATCATCAACACAAGTCCACATTATTGAATCAAAAATCAATTCATTTTCCATGCTTCAAAGTCACGGCATTATAGGGAATTTTTGTCCAATTCTGATTTCAATCCAATTGAATCCTAAATCAACATTTCCCAAGTCTTTTAAACTCATCCAATGATTCAAAAAACCAAAAATCACCATGACATTTAGGGCACACATGTTTCGGCTGTTGGTTTCTAATTAGGTCCCAAGAATCATCAAATCAAGCACAAAACGCATGAATACACAAAGGAGAATGGCGAAAATATACTCACAATGAACAGATCTTGCGACGCGATGAAGAACACTTCAATCTTCCTCCATGGTGAAGCTCGGTAGTGAGCTTATTGGGCAGTGGGCTGCACGTGGTGACTGGTTCGGCTCTTTCAAAAAACAGCCATTGAAGACCTCCATTGAAGCTCCAAGCTTCAAGCTTCTAAAATGATTCCATGCTCAAGAAATTGTTTCCCTATCACCTTGTATAACTCAAGTGTGTGCTAGCACTCATTCTTCTTCTTTGTTTTTCGGTCAAACCAGAAAATGGAAGAGGAAATCTGCTCCAAGCCGTGAAAGAGAAGAGGAGGGAAAGAGATGGTTTCCTTGAAACTTTGTGAGTGGAGAGAGAAAAGGAAAAGGCAAAAATGTTTTATATATGTATTTATTTTATTTTCCAAAAACAAAAAACAAATACAAAAAGCATTTTCCATTTACCCAAAAGTCAAAAAGCAAAACAATCAATGCTTTTCAACTACCACATCACTATTCACATCAATCAATCAATCAAGTGACAAGTTGTCACATCACTCAAAGTGACTAATGATTTGACGCTTGATGTGACCAATGATTTGATGCTTGATTTGACTTGCGTGCCGCACTCGAATTCGAAATGCGAATGCGCTCGCAAATAATCCCGTCGGGTTCGCTAATTCCAAATTAATGAATTTTCCGTCACGACGTAATTAAACGATTACACCTAGAAAAATCACTATTCACGTCACTAACAAATTAATTCTAAATTAATTTGTTCGCCCAAATTAAAATCTAATTTAAATTCTGCGTCGAAATCTAATTTCGTATAATATATCAAATATATTATTTTATCGATTAATTCCAAATTAATCGTTCTCTCTCTTTAATTAATATTTTATTCTAGATAAAATATCTCTGTATTTAATCCCAGATAAATTTTCTCTCTCTCTTCTAATTAATCCCAGATTAATTAAAGTGAGAGTCTTACATCATCGATGAATCTTTGAGAAGCGACCCATGAGATCCCCGGATATGTTGGCAGTAAATACGGTCGTCGAACTATCCGAACACGTAAGTACCTCGTACTACGTTTATACCGATTTACAAGACAAGGTTGGCTTCTAGCAAAGCGCCATGCCTACCCAATTCTCCAGAAATATCCTTATAGGAATATGTGATCTATATCAAGCGTAGTATACCGTAGTATTGTGTATTTCGATCCAGCATCGGACAATCACGTGCTAGGCCTGGGGCTGGAATTGTGTCTGCACCGTACAAAGCACATATCGGATGTCTGGTAACTAGTCTCTGTAATCGGATATACATGACCTAGTCATAATATCTCGATAGCTCGAGCATTTAAGAGAACGAGTTCCGTATCCTATGTGACCATCATCTCCATATGACTGGAGTGATACTTCCGTCTTAACATCACACCCAACACACTACGATTCTCAATATACCCAGCATTGGCGTACACAGAACCTGTTAAAGCCCTGGACGACCTCAACTAAAGTATATTGATTGTCGTAAGTATTAGCGGTGCAAGTCTCAGGTTAAGACCAAATACACTTACCCTGATTGCAGACTCCCATAGACACATAGTAATACTACCAACGGGATTCCGCAGGGGTCAATCCAGAGAGAAGTTGTTTCCCGTACCATCTATAAAGCACAACCTCCTATTACACTTGCATGAGTATCCTATACCCAAATATAATGAGAACTATGCCGTTGTGCCCTAAAAAACGCGCACAGGTGTAATACTAGTTTTTTACGTATTTATCGATGTCCAATCTCGATAATACTCTGACTAGGGATATTTAATGATTTATCCTACGTGGACTGATACTGTCTCATATCATTCTCCGTCCAGGAATAAATCATGGGGACCTCTCATCATACATCTAGGTGATCTATTCACAAATGATAAGAGTGCAATCTCTTTTGTCACATAGTTAATTTGTACAACAACACCATGATCTGTACAAATAGTGACGCTATGGGTCATAATTGTCCAACATCCGCCAAGCCAAAATATTGGAGAAAATTTGATCCAATTCAATTTTCATCAAATTGATCACAAATAATTGTAAGTTATCATCATTCAAGCATACTCAAACAATCAATTTCATCCATACATGCTCAAATCAATTTTACCCAATTTTACCCTAATTCCATTTTCATGCTTAACAAGGCTCTTGATACCATTGTTGGGTTTCTACTATAGTCCCAAGATCATTCAAGCAATGAAAATATGTGAATACAATAACGAAGTATGGCGGAATCATACTTACAATGATCGGATTTGCGATGCGTTGAACACAAAACTTTTTCCTCCTCTATGGAAGCTCTCGGCCAAGCCCTCTTTGTGCTCCTTGTTGGTTCAGTCAACCTCCATGGAAATGATCTCCAAACTCCAAGCTTTGTGTGTGGATTCCATGCTCAATGGTCTGTTTCCCTATCACCTTTGAATGACTCTTTAGTGTGCTAGCACTTGGAAAAATTTACCTCAAATTCTTCCTAAGCTTCTTGCATCTCTCGGCATTTTGAGAAATTTTGAGAGAAAAAATCGCCCAAGGCCGAATGGAGAGGGAGAAGAAGAGAGAAGTGATGAGTTGGTTATGTTTTGATTTTCAAAAATCAAATACATAATTCACACTTTTCCAAAAAGGTACAAGGCAATTAAGCCTTCCAACCACCACCATCAATCACAAGTGACTTACATCACACCACTCAAAGTGACAAGACATCCATCACTTGAATGACTAATGATGTGGCACTTGATGTGACTTGTGGGCCGCACTTGAATTCGAAATACGAGTGGGCCCGCAAACACTCCCGGGCTCGGGTTCGCAAATTCTGAATTAACGAATTTTCCGTTGCGACGTAATTAAATCAAATTTAATTAAATAATTATGTCTGGCAAAATTACTATTCACGTCGCTAGTGAATTAATTCTAAATTAACTCGTTCGCCCGAATTAAAATCTAATTTTAATTCCCATCGAAATCTAATTTCGTATAATATATCGAATAGATTATTTTATCGATTAATTCCAAATTAATCGTTCTCTCTCTTTAAATAATATTTTATCCCAGATAAAATATCTCCATAATTAATCCCAGATTAATTTTTTCTCTCTATTAATTAATCTCAGATTAATAATGTGTGAGTCATACGTCATCGGTGAATCTTCGGGAAGTGACCCATGAGATCCCCTGATATGTTGGCAGTAAATCCGGTCGTCGGACTATCCGAACACGTACGTACATAGTACTACGTTTTTACCGATTTACAAGACATGGTTGGCTTCTAGCAAAGCACCGTGCCTACCAAATTCTCCAGAAATATTCTTAAAAGAATATGTAATCTATATCAGGTGTAGTATACGTAGTATTGCGTATTGCGATCCAATATCGGATGTCACGTGCTAGGCCTGGGACTGGAATTATGTATGCCCCGTACGAAGCACATATCGGATCTCTGGTAACTAGTCTCTATAATCGGATAAACATGACCTAGTCATATTATCCCGATAGCTTCAGCATACAAGAGTGCCAGTTCCTTATCCTACGTGACCATCATCTCCATATGACTGAAGTGATACTTCCATCTTGACATCACACCCAATACACTATGATTCTCAATATACCTATAAGAGGTGTATACAGAACCGGTTAAAGCCCTAGACGACCAAAACCAAAGTATATTGATTATCGCAAGTATTAGCGGTGTAAGTCTCAGGTTAAGACCAAATACACTTACCCTGATTCAGACTTCCATTGACACATAGTCATACTACCAATGAAATTTCGAGGGGTCTATCCAGAGCGAAGCTGTTTCCGTACCATCGGTAAACAGAACCTCCTATTACACTTGTATTAGTATCCAATACTTAAATATATGAGAACTATGTCATTATGCTCCCACAACGTGCACAAGTGTAATACTAGTCTATTCCGCATTATCGATGTCTAATCTCGATAATACTACGACTAGGGATATTTTAATGATTAAACCTTAGTGGATTGATATTGTCTCATATCATCTCAATCAGGAACTAATCATAAGGACCTTTTATCATTTATATATCTTGGTAATCTAATTACAAATGATAAAAGAGCAATTTCCTTTGTCACATAGTTAATTTGTACAACAACACCATGTTCTGTACAAATAGTGATGCTATGGGTCATAATTGTCCAACATGAATCTGTATAACTTGTAACTTGTAGCTCTTCTTCTCCATATATGAGAAACTTATCCTTAGTACCCTTAGTACACTGATGCCAAAACTGATGTCAGGTCTTGTACATAGCATAACATATATAATGCTTCCAATACAAGAAGTATATGGCAAGTTAGACATTCTTCCTTAGTTTGAGGTGATATTTTCTTCAAAAGATGTATGTCGTATCAGAAAGGTTCATTTTCTGTCTTGCAGTTGGTAAAACCATACATTTCTAAAATTTTATCTATGTATATAGATTGCGACAAACCTATTAGCTTCCTAACTCTATCTTGGTAGAGCTTTATACCCAATATATAGGAAGCTTCACCCATGTCTTTCATGGAGAAGTTTTTACAAAGGTATGCTTTCACACTTTCCATCAATCCTATATCATTCCCAATGATAAAGATATCGTCTACATACAAAATAAGGAATACTATCATGCTATCACACATCAAAACAACGATTCCAGCTTCGGGATGCCTATTTAAGTCCAAGAATAGAATTTTGGAGGTTACAAACTAATTTTAAAGTCTCATTGGATACGAAACCATACCGTTGTTCCATATAGATATCCTCCTCGAGGAATCAATTTAGGAAAGCCATTTTCACATCCATCTGCCATATCTTACAGTCATGATGTGCAGTAATGGCTAAAAGAATCATAATGGATTTTAACAAGGCTACTGGTGAAGAAGTTTCCTCATAGTCAATATCATGACGTTGAGTGTAACCTTTCACTACAAGTCGGGCCTTAAAGATTCCACCTTTCAATCAGGCCCTCGCTTCCTTTATAAACCCATTTACAACCAATAGATTTAACTCATTCAGGAAGCTCAACTAAGTCCCAAACTTGATTCTCAAGCATAGAATCCATTTTGGATTTCATGGCTTCCTGCCATTTTCCTGTATCGATATCTAATATCGCCTATTTATACGTAGTCGAATCTGTTTCCACCTAGAGACGAACATCAAGGCTCGCATGTGACATTAAAAATAGTCTCTCATGATGCCTTGATATTCTATTTGACTTTTGTAGAACCTGTGTTGTAGATCCTTCACCTAATTGGATCTCTGGTTCCATCTTAGGTTCCTTAATGTTGGGACCAAACTCATCGAGTTATATCTTTCTAAAATTCCCACTTTCTCTAAAAAATTCATTTAAAAGAAAAGTGGCAAAATGAGTTATATATATATTTCGTTGCTTAGAATTGTAGAATTGATTTCCAATGAAATTTTCAAGATATCCAACGAACCTATATTTATACACCATGTATGCTAGTTTATCCCTCTGCGCAACTATAACATATGCAGGGCAATCCCAAATCCTTAAATATCTAAGACTTAGATTTCTACCGAACCATATCAGATATATGGTCGTAGAAACAACTTTCGATGGAACTCTATTAAGTATGTGGGCAACAGTAAGTAAAGCATAGCCCCAAAGGTAATATGGAAGATCTGTATAGATCATCATCGATTGTACCATATCCAATAAATTAAGATTTCTTCGTTCAGACACCCCATTGTGTTGAGGAGTTCCTGGTGGGCTGTATTTGGCGAGAGTCTCATTATCCCTTAAATAACTTTTGAATTCGTCACTCATGAATACACCACCAGACACTTCATGAATTTTTCGATTTTTTCTACCTCGTTTCAGAATATTTTAAACTTTTCAAATGTTTCAGATTTATATCTCATCAAATAGACATATCCATATCTTGACTTATCATCCGTGAAAGTCATAAAGTATGTTGAACCATTATGAGCGGCATGATTTAATGGACAACACACATCACTGTGTACTAGTTCCAATAAATCTTTAGCACGATGTCCAACACCAAGAAATTGGGCCTTTTTCATTTTCCCTTGGATACATGACTCACAAATTGGATAAGAATCTAAGGTAAGATCTTTAATCAAACCATCCTTAAAAAATTTTGATAGATGTCTGACACCTATGTGGCCCAATCTCATATGTCACAATTCAGTATTATTTAATTCATATCTTTTACTTGTATTTTCCTCTATATTAAAGACATCTCGATATGTTTCCAAAATATAGTGTTCATTAGATAAAGAACATTCACATATCAAATATTTATCTTTATCTTATAAACATAAAGCACAATCTTTAATGTTTATTTTATATCCCTCTTTATCCAATATCGGTAATGATATTATCTGTCTGATAAGAAAGGGTATATAATAACAGTCATGTAAAAATAATTTACAATTATTCGGGAGATCTAGAACAACCGATCCTATAGCCTTGACATCCAATGTTTCGCCATTCCCAACTATAAGCTAGATCTCCCATTTGTTCAGCCTTCTTTTAACCCTAATGACATGCATATAGTTGCAAATATGAGTGGGACTACTGATGTCTAATACCAATCCACTATTTTCATCTAAGGCTAATGAGATATCAAATATAGGAAAAATACAAACCGTACACCAATCCACTGTCTTTCCTTCCAACTCTGGACAATCTTTCTTCTAGTGTCCAGACTTCTTGCAGTGTAGACATACATCACGAGCTACTTTTGGTCTTGTAGTTTTGTGCTTCTTGGAGTTTTTCTTTGATATCTTTTTATTTATTTATTTATTTATTTTGATTTTCTTCGACTTTCGAGAACATTGAGGTACAAAGTGGGATTGCCTTTCTTCAAATCTTATTTCGTCGTGCGTAAATTGTTATAAAGTTCTTCATAATTGACTTTCATCGAATTCATATGAAAATTTAACACAATACTAGCGTAAGTACCAGACAAATAAGATATAATCAAATTTCGGCCTAGCCATTCATCGATCATTATGCCATGTCATTCCAAATATCGAACCTGGTCTATCATGTTCAAAACATGAATGCGAACCGCTCATCCATCCTTGAGCGTAGCATGTAACAATTCTTTAAATCTCTGATATAATTCAATTTCATGATTTACTTTGAACAACTCTGACCAGCGTAATCACACGCGTATAACGCAAGCGCACATATCGTTCAAGTAGTATAAAAAGTATTGATCCCACGAGGACTTAATACCTAGCTATTAATTTTATGAGGCCAAATGATTACTAGTATCTAATAGATTGATTGATTGACTGGGTGGTGACTTTAAACTTAAAAACAAGTAAATAAAATTGCGTAAAAATAGGTTGAGGAAAATTCAAATTTATAAAACTATCCAGGGTTTTGAATTTTTCAAATATCTTTTAAAAGATGAAGTGGTTATTTCACGTTTGTGTAATATTTTTTTTTATTAACCTGGAACAAGAAAAATATGTAAAAGCCTCTTCCGATGATCAAATATAAATACACAGTGTAACCCAATTAATCAAATTCCTATGTCAACCAAGTTACCTGAATTCATTAAGATTAAGTTCCAATTATGGTTACCCCCGCTCGACAGGTATATTCTTATCCTGTAAGGAAATCTATTAAAAGGTTATCTATCCTCAAGGAAGATTGTGGGTTATTAAGTCTAGGGTCTTAAACCTAAAATCTCCCTTCCAAGTTCATTTTAAGTTTACGAGTTCAATCTTATTAATGACCAGTTAACAAGAAGCATATCTTTATAAACCTTTATATTAACCAAACCGTAAAACAACCCCTTATTAATCGGTGATATTGGAATTCATCACAACCCCAGATAATGGGCTTAGATACGACACATATCTAAAGCTAATAAAAGCTTAAATAAAATAAAAGACATAAAGTAAATACTGGAAATTAAATAAAGTAAATGCTGGAAATAAAAAAATGTAAAAGTACAAAAAAAGAAAATGCTGGGGTCAGAGGATCCACTTTTAATATTTCAAAATTAGAAATCTCTCATATTCTCAATATTTACCAATTAATTAACCAGACCATAAAGGCGGTAATTTTATTTGTATCAATTAAATCCAACCGACCATATAGGCGGTAATAAGGTTATTACCTAAACCGACCATATAAGAGGAAACTATGTCTGAAATGAAAAACCGACCAAATGGGTGGTAAATAAGGTTATCACCTAAACCGGCCATATAGGCGGTAACTAATTAATCCAAATTTTAATTAAAATAAGGGAGATTAATCTAATTCATTATATTAAAAGTCTTACATTTTCACCCCAGCAGAATGAGGTTACCTGCTCATGCTGTAAAAGAAAACACACAAAATTTTATTAAATAAATAAAAAGAAAATACAAGAAAACTTAAATAATATACAAGACATTTTCCTTTAGATTTTCATGGAGAAACTCTGCCAAAGAAAGCATGAAAAATTTACAAAGTTATGCTTGGTATTTATAGGAAAATCTAAAGGCTTCCACCAATTTCTCCACCAATTGCTCCACCAATAGCTCCACCAAACATGGCATCAAACATGGCACCAAACATGGCACCAAACATGCAAGCATTATTGGTGGAAGTTTGAAAAATTTTACTTTTTTATTTTATTAATTTTATATTATATTTTGAAAATGACCATAGTAATTACACAAAATACACTAGATTATTTATCAATTTCGGCCTTCAAAACTTCAGAATTCGAAAATATTTAAATCTTCAAAGTTGTAGATCATTGTGTCTTATTTAATTTGGAACTTGAATCAGCTCAATCGTATATCGTATGAAAACGTTATGGCTAAAATACCAAACTTGCACAAAATTGGAATTTAGGACTTCACCTAGTGACGCGTATAGTAAATTTCCGTTTTCGCCATTTTTTTGCTCCAGATTTCATCATTTTAGCCCCGAGTTGATTCCATTAAGTCCCAATACTTTATTTATCTACAAAATAAATAAAAACACATCAAAACGTTCATCAAACCCGAGAAACTAAACAAAATATTAGGTAAAAGGGGCGATAAATATTGATATATTTTTCGCTCATCAAACTCCTTGAGTGTTCTCATAATGCTCCAAGCATCAGGTACCTCTATGTACTGTCGGAGAAAATTTGGAACCATTAATCCTAAAATGTAGGATTTCACTTTAGGTTATCAACCTTCCATTTTCAAAAGTCTCTCGCTCTTCGGGAGTGGAATCATGATCAATTTTAACAAGTAATGGATTGATCGTCACATAGCTCAACTTTTCTGACTCCAAGACAAGACATATGTTCATTTCTCATTCGAAATAGTTCTCGGCCCCTTTCAGGATATTAGAATCCAAAAGTTGTGCTAATGGATTTTCGGAAGACATCTTCAAGACAACAATTAAACACTAGCAGAATATTTTTCATTTCAATATAAAAACACTAATACGATTATAGATTTTAAATCTATCAGTGACCTACTACTACTTTACGTAATTATGTAATCTCCCGTAACGGAAAAATTGAAATTTGACAATCAAAATTTCATGGTGGGAAGTGGATCCCATGATATTTACTTCAGTCTCACAATAATGACGGTCTTGGCCTTCATAAACACATTAGGTAGACCTTCAGGGTCAATCACATTCATGTGACTCCTAATTTTGGTGATGAACTGTTTCTTATCCTCACAATAATGACGGTATTGGATTAATACGTGTTCTATGTGTATACTTTTCAATGTGCACTAATGCGCTTCGTAACTACACCATCATAATAATGATGGTATTGGGTGACTATGTTAACTTATCACGCTACATCTAATGTTTGACCAGAGCGACCTCAGTTCCGAACACTTATACCCTTACAATAATGACGGTATTGGGCATTAGTAGTAAGAACTCATTCATCTCCGTATTGACAAGACGGACCATCTAATAATACTCCATCATTATTAATACTATTATTTAAAATAAAATAATCACCTAATCATTGGAGATTTATGAAAATCAAGTCATTAATATACCTAGGTCAAAATAAAAATTTTAATTTAACAAATACAATGCATATAAAATATGACTTATAGATAATTAAATTAAAATTAAAGAGGCAAATATTCAAATACATGTGTTGTGTGGGACTCATAGGGTCGGATAAGTGTCTCATGCAGTGGAAGTGGGTTTAACCCATGGATATTAAGGATAGGTTTATTTTGAAGTTATTTTATAGCATACTATATTCCGTTACGAGTCCGTAGGAAAAAGAAAAGGACCAAATAAGAGTCTGGAAACTCCAGATTGGAAAAAATGAAGTGTAAGCGCTCATTGGTAGTTACTCTTTGCACGTCACAATGCCTAATCTACGAGAACTTGATGTCGCGATGCACAAGGGTGAGCGTCATGACGCCAGCAGCTCTGAGAGGTGAGTTTCACGATGATGGAGTTTGGAGTCGTGACGATGCCCTGTGTAAAATATTGGCAGTGAGGAATTTAGCCTTAAAATCATTTTTAAACACTTCCAATTTTCTCCAAATACTTCAACACACTTAAAAGTCTAATTTAAACATCAAAACGAAAATCAACACATGTTATACAACAAACATACATGTATTCAAAATACATATATGTATTTCTTCGAATCAAAACATAAACCAAAATAGAATCCCACAATAAAGTGACTCATGAACAATTGTAGGTCACTCAAATGTGGTTAAGTGATTCTAGAATGGTAGCCATAAATCCAAGCTATACTCTAAAGCTCCAAACTCTAATTTAATATTTCATGTCCAATATGAACATATTTTACCTAATTACAAGCATATTGTGTTTATGCTTCCAAAGCATCCTTACATATTTCATTAGCCTAATTTCAACTTCAAGCTATGTTATTATATATCCAATATATAATTCATCACTACATGTCTCACTAATTATAACTCACTAATGAAAACATAGCTTTGGAGAAGATCAAACTTACTTAGCAAGCTTGATTCCAAGATACAATCTTCATCTCCTTGTTGAAATATTATAGAGAATTTCCAAAGCTATCAAGCTTGGTTCCAAGATCCAATCTTCTTCTCCTTTCTGAAATATTGTAGAAAACTTCCAAAGATTCTCTAAACACTACTTTACTTAGGCTAATATCTCTAATTCTTGCTCAAGCTTACCTTTTATAAGAAAATTTATGCAATTTTTAATTAATCAAAGTTCTAATCAACTTTTATATATGCTTAATCTAATTTGTCCAAATATGTATAATTAGATGTGACTAATCATATTTGTCTACCATTTTGATTTAATCCAATTAAATCAAGACAAAGTTTAATTAATGGATTACTTATATGTCTATCACTTTGATTTAATCCAATTAAATCAAGCCAAATACACATATTATTACATATTTGTAATTACCAAAATATACTCCAATGGTAGAGATATTTATGAAATTATAACAAAACTCTTATATGATTTTGGATTAATCCAATTGGGTCAAAGTAAATAATTAATGTTATCCAATAATACTTAATTATCTTAGTTGATAATTATAATATCAATTATCATTTATTATCAAACATTATCGGCTACCCAAATGCTCAACAAATACACTTCATATTGTGGGACTCTCTAAGTCCAGACACGTTCGTCATATAAACCTAGCTTATATGTACGCAATTCAGCCACCTCCAAATTCGTGACGAATAGAAACAACCTTTCTTAACTATACAAGTTGAGGTCATCACATATGTTTAACAATCCCTCCGTCGTAGGCCATCTAAGTTGTGCTTAGGGAATATAGATTACACCGTCAAGTTTTTTAGGCTCACATCTCATGTGGACATATCCACGATTCTTTACAACTAATCATAACACCATTTATAATATATACGATCCACCCTAGGTGATCAGCTTTGGAAAAATTCTTAAGAATCGTGACTTACTCACATAGATACCTAAACCCCTTATGGTACATATACGGGCCGACGAATCCTATCTTGATACCCATTTGATTAATGAGTGCATCGGTCCACACCCAATGAACATCTAGTGGTCAGACAATGAAATGTTTCTGACATATATGACATCAAAGTGTGGAGGATCACACACAAAATCAATGTTATCTTATAGTGAAAGGATAACATAAGCTACTCGACTTGAGGAGATTACTATTGATGATGGTGTGTACTTCCAACTATTAGGAATCACATGTAAGTCATTCAAAATTCGCTCCAACGAATACCCACATGTCTATACGAGCTTCATTTTCTCATGATACTTTGGGTTAAATCATTGGAACTCCAATTCCAATATATGATATGTGCTAGTCTTATAGGTCATAGGAATTCAACCGTATTCCAAAACCAATGACTATGAATATTTACTTTAAGAATAGTTTATAATAGTAATACTATCCCAATGTTGGTCCACCCAATACCCAATATTACTACATGACTATTCTAAGGTCGATGTCATTCTTAGCATATATTTATACATATATCAATTTAATATGCATAATGACATTACCATTGGTAAAGGTTGAAATGAATATGTATTTATTTTATTTAAAAATAATAAAATATAGCGTATAATACATTATTCGGATTGGCGCTCCAAGCACTAACTCCAACAGCTATCTTGAAGGTGAATGATTATAGACTACAACAAGTCAGGGCTGTCGAAGCCGAGAGCAAGCTCTAGAAGAAAAGAGACGAATTGGAAAAGGCTGTGAATGAGCTAGACAAAGCTCAGGACGAGCTGGCCAAGTCTTAAGAAGAGTTGAGGAGTCTATAGGCTGAGCTTCCCGACCATCTGAAGGCTACCAAAGTGATGGCCAAGATTGATAGGTTGGAGGAGTCCATAGAGCTAATCGACATGGTAAAACTCGGCTTGGACTTGGGGATGCTTCACTGGGTTTCGAAGGTGGCCAATGGGGAGATGTCCCATTAAGAGGCCTTTGGCCTGATCCAAGAAGAAACCAAAGCCATCCCCGACCCCTGTGTCCAAGGTGCCTCCAACTCAAGATGTACCCGCCCCTCCAAGATTGTACCCAGCCCCACCACATAACTTGTAGGGAGTCTGATGTAAATAATTTCATTTAATGAAGATTCAATTTTTGTATGCTTTTATTTTATATCCTGAAGCACAGATCGAGCAAAGACCCAAACTGGGGAAACTTCCCCTTCACTTTCAACACACTGAATTAATTAACATCAATAAATACTCAGTAAATTCAACCAAATTCACTTCAACGTTTCCCTAAGGGACCGCATCATAAGCATGAACACTAACGTCTGAGCCCACTATACCATAAATCTAACATTAGGTTTTTATAATCGGTAGATTATGAACCATTCAAAAATGTAATATTGAATATCTTCTGTCTGACCATCTTTAACAACTCCCAAACTGAACTGGATAAGATAAGGCAATGAGGGCGAAACTCATAGTCCATGCCATCAAACACCATAAGGCCTCAGTGGGACATACTCGACCCTGAGCCGCTATAATCATTTGGCCACAGGGGAATGATCCCTCATTGTGCCAGTTAATAAGTCCATGGGGAGAAACTCTGACCCCATAAAAACGAACACAATAAGGCCTTGGTAGGACATACCCGACCCCGAGCCACTTAATCCATTGGCGACTATGAAATGTTCCCTCCTTGTGCATTCAAACAACTCTGACGCCAACGAACACAATAAGTCCTCGGTAGGATATACCCGACCCCGAACCACTGTAATCACTGGGCCATAAGTTAATGTTCCCTCATTACACCATTCAAATAATGCCATAAGGGAGAAACTCTGACCTCATGCCAACGAACACAATAAGGCCTCAGTGGGACATACCCGACCCCGAGTCACTGCAATCTATTGTCCTCATTGTGCCATTCAAACAAGACCATATAGGAGAAACTCTGATCATATGATAACGAACAAATAAGACCTCGGTGGAACGTACCCGACCCCGAGCCACTGTAATCACGAAGCCACAAAGGAATGTTCAATCCTTGTGCTATTCAAACAATGCCATTGGGGAGAAACTCTGACCTCATGCCAACGAACACAACAAAGCCTCGGTGAGATATACTCAACCCTAGCCACTGTAGTCACTTGGCCACAATGGAATGTTTCCTCATTGTGCTATTCAAACAAGGCCATGAGGGAGAAAATTCGACCTCATGCCAATGAACATAATTTGGCCTTGGTGGGACGTACTCAACCCCGAGCCACAGTAATCACTTGGCTACAAGAGAATGTTCCCTGCTTGTGCCATTTAAATAGCATGGCCTCGGCGGAATGAATACAACATTGAGCCATCAAAGTCACAACTGAGATTGACCTGGAGGGAAGATTTTCAACCTCTGGTCTTCATTAGCTGGCAATGGCGTCCCATACCAAGTTGTTAGAAAAAAAAGATGATAAAGGTAATGACAATGATGTATGACACACCCCCGTAGTTACCCAAAAAAATCGAGGGATTTGAAGTGGTGTCCTACCAATGTTCTCCAAAATAAAAAAAAATTGGACTTTACAGTCTAATATTCCGACAAATCGAGCTACGGATCAGGGGGCGGCCAATGCCATGAAAGATTTTTCCCATGCTAAGCGGGCCCCAAGTCTGCAAATGCCATAGAGGCCTTCTAGTCTTCCCCGTGCTATGCTCTTACGGATCCAAAATGGGATGGTCAATGCCACATGTGTATTTGCCTTCCCCGTACTAGTCATATCATGAAGATGCACATGCTACAGAGGCCCGTACACCTTCCCCGTGCTATGCACCTCCAACACTGGGCGGCGAACACCATGGGGGGATTATCCCTCCCCATGCTATGCGAACTCGAGGGTACCGTAATACCTCGGCTTTCAATCTATACGTGCTATGGATACCTAGAGGTGCCAAATGTCACGCTCTCTCTCTCACAGATCGTGTTATGGTTACCTCGAGGCGTTAAAGGCCATATAAGTCTTCATGATATATCCTTCAAAGGAGCACGTCATTGGGTACCAA